>BQNB010049455.1:18856-40795 GCA_026074375.1 Tanacetum coccineum
GGGTTTTTTGCGGTGTTTTTTTGTATTTTTTTTTTTTTTTTTTTATAATTTTGTATATGTTATAAAACTGTGACACGGAAAAAACGGAACGAAAAATATAAAGTTTAACAGGTCAAAAGTATGAAACTGTCAAAAATTACGGAATAGAAACTGATAAAAAACTACGCTGCACTGTAAAAATGGGAGTACAAAAGGAATCTTTTGTACCTTTTTGTACTTTCTAACGGGCCAGGGGGTACCAATAGTAGCACCCTGATTTAATTTTGGGATAATTCCAAAAGTGGATTAAAATTCAAACCCAAAATGTAACCTTAAGTTCAGGAACATCTTTTTTTAAAACTCACTTCGGGCAACTTAGCTACTGGGCAACTTGCGTGCAGAATTTGACACGTGGCAAAAAAGTACACATTTTTAAGGCAACTTGGTGTACTTTTTGGGGCATGTACTTTTGGGGCAACTGTTATACTTTTGAGTCGGTTTTGAAAAAAAATGTTAATGAGCTTAGGATTGCATTTTGGGTTTGAATTTTGTGCCACTTTTGAAATTACCCCTTCAATTTTTTCTATTCAAAAGATTAGTTTTTTCCAAAAAGACATTTTGAGAAATGACATATCCGGCAAAAACACGGTAGCAGATAAAAATTAGCGATTGAATCAAGCACCGAAACGCCTAAAAGGCTGCCGTTCTCGTTTGGAAACGCGGTGGGAACGGATACGCCCCCGAAACACCCCCGAAACGTTTCCTTGTCGTTTCCCAAATGTCCGAAACGTTTCCTTGCCGTTTCCTAGCCGTTTCTGGATTTCCAAGAAGTTTCCAAGCCGTTTCTTTTGGGTTTTAATGAGCTTTTTTATTCCAAAAGGCTGAACGAGGGGCGGAGCTGGTTTATTTGTGGTGAAGAAAGATTACCAGTTGTGTGAAGAAGAAGAAGGAAGAAGAAATAGATAAAGTACATTAAATAATATTAAATAAAAAGAAGTTTGCCACATTTTTGTTATTTGTAGTGCAAGACCACGTGACTAGGTGTCCTTTGTTCCTTATTTTATCTTACTTTTTGTATGTAGTTTACTTTTTTAATCTTATTATATAATATAAGGTCACACATAAAAATAGTAAGATGTTAGATCCTTATAGAGACAACTAAAATATTAAATGACCCACTTCGTGTATTATTATTTCGTTGTTGTAAATTTTTTTTTTGCCCCCCTCCTATATTTTTGGAGTTTACAATTTACATCAATATATATCTATTTTGGATTTTCTTTAATATATTTTTAATTTTTTTATATTTTTTTATTGCCGTATCTATGCCATTCTCGTATCTTGAATTTTTGATTTTTGCCGTTTCCCGTTCTCGTATCGTCCCCGTATCCCTTTGCCGTTCCCGTTTCGGTGCTACATAGATTGAAACATGTCTTGTTTTACTAGAGAAATAAAATGATATTATTTTCTTTTAATTACTAAAAAAATTAAATACATCCAACTGAAGTTTGATTTTATATCTTTTTGTCATGGCATATATGTTATTGCTTATCATTTTCATCCACTGCTTTTGTATATGCTCTCTAGAGTCTGGATGATAACGACTGTACATGATAGAGAATATAAGTGATCAATTATTAGATTGGGCAGACTTTTTATTCAATTTTTAGAAAGTAAAGAAAACAAATATATTTTCTAATGCAGGGAAAATGGTGCTACCGAATAATGAGTCACCAGACTTCTTGTCCGCGATTGGGCTATGGGACATACGAAGGGATTTAGACGCTAGAATTAATCATGAAGATCCTAGATACACAAGTGCACTCGCTATTATGGCTGCTAAATCTGCTTATGAAAACGAATCCTATATCAAAGAAACAGTCGAGAAACATTGGAAGGTAAGCAACTATGTAAAGACCAAATGTGGTCTCCTCGTTTATTTTTACAACTAAAGTTAAATAGTTCACTACAAGATAAGTATTTTTAGTACACCTTGCTAGGGAAAACATGTCATTAAAGGTGTTTAGATGTTTAATCTACTCATAGAACACAGTATTGAGTAAAGGCGGGGGTGGTAAAGATCGAAACACAAGTATAAAAATATGCTTGAACTTTGAACCTTTTGGACACCACTTATACTAAGAAAAGTGAAATTTAAGCTACTTCAAATTAAAACTTTTGTGGATTCTATAAAAGAGTTGAAAATCGACATATTATTGTGCTTCTTAGATAGTTTCAATAAGATGATCGATATTGCGACATGTATTATGTGTCAGTGTATGTCTTTAGTCATGGCTTGTGGAGTCACTTCGCATTTAAGTAATTTCCGATGAAAAAGAAAAGCTAACAATAAACTTATGACCTGATTGCAGATGGAGTTCTTGGGGTTCTTTAACTTTTGGAATGGTACGTAACTAGTCTTGGAGTGATTAATATATTTTAATGAATTAGAAGGAAGACGATTACTAGTGTATATACGTAATTAAATAAAAAATGACTTAGCTTAATTGGATCTATTTCAGATTATGAAGAGGATTACACGACACAAGGGTTCATGTGGAGTGATAAGACCGGGGATACTGAGCTCATAGGTGTTTCTTTTAGAGGCACATCACCTTTCAACGCTAGAGATTGGTCCTCTGACGTTGATCTTTCTTGGTACCACCTCCAGGGTATAGGCAAGGTACATGCCGGTTTCTTGAAAGCCTTAGGATTACAAAAGAGTAAGGGTTGGCCTTTGCCTAATGAACTCCAGACAGACGATCAGAAACCATACGCTTACTATGCGATTAGACAAAAGCTTATAGAGCGTCTTGCAAACAACCCAGATGCCAAATTCTTGGTAACAGGGCATAGTTTAGGAGCAGCGTTGGCTGTCATGTTTCCAGCCATTTTGGCATACCATAAAGAATCAGATTTGTTAACGAAACTTGAAGGGGTGTATACATTTGGTCAACCTAGGGTTGGAGATCATCAATTTGGTGAGTACATGAAAGATGTGTTGGAAAGTCATGGCATGAGATACCATAGATTTGTTTATTGCAACGATTTGGTGCCTAGAGTGCCTTTTGATAGTTCTGATGTCTACTTCAAACATTTTGGTCATTGTCATTATTACAATAGCTTCTACAAGGGACAGGTATGAAAATTTGCACAACACCTTAGCTTTGCTACCAAATATGACGCTAGAACTAAACCCTAAAGAATTTGTTTTTTTTCTTCTTGAGTAGGTGCTCACTGAAGAACCAAACAAGAACTACTTCTCGATACTTGCTTTAATACCCATGTTTGGTAACGCAATTTGGGAGTTGGTTAGGAGCTTCATCCTTCGTTTTCAAAATGGACCAGAGTATTGCGAAACCTTCACTTGTCAAGGTTGGAGAGTGATTGGACTTTTGATTGCAGGATTACCAGCCCACGGTCCACAAGATTACGTTAATCTTACTAGGTTGGGTTCACCAGAAATCTTCATGATTGCATCAGTTGATCAAGCAACCAATGGTGTCAATGTAGAGCTAATAAATGGGAGTAACAAAACTGATTAAAATACTGCGATATATGTTGTGAGTTACTGCCACAAATTTGGGACTACTTAACGGTGTCACTTGTGCATTGTCCCAAGAAATATTTTTCTAGAAATCGTTGTAAGGTGTAATTCATAAATCTTTAAGAACTAAGTTAGAGTATGGTATGTAACTTGTAAAATATGGTTAAATAGAATAATAATGATGATGATTTGATGTTCAAATCAATGATAAACATAACAGTTTCTTATAAATTACTAAAGCTTAGAGCATCTCCAATGCACAACTTTTCCAAAAGCTTTTCACTATTTCAAAAAGCCTTTGAAAGACTTTTTACCATTGGAATTCATAGCTTTTCCAAAAGGTTTTCCAAATGACTTGTAATTTAACAAGTGGTTCAAGCTTTGTATTATATTAGTATTCTATTCAAATTATACCACTTTACTCTCTTACTATGTCACTTATTTTTCCAAAAAAGCTTTTGTAAAAAGCTTTTACTATTATAATAAAAGCTTTTTAATATGTAACAATCAATGAAAAGTACATGGTGTAATTGCAAAAAGCTATTAGTGGTTTTTAGCATTGAAGATGTTCTTACTTCGATTCTTTTGTGAGATCTTTCATTATTGAACAAATAAATTTCTTCATCAGCCGTGTAAAAGTATGCAATAGTACGTCTTCTAAATTTTCCTGACAGTATCGGATAATAACTTAAGTTGAAGCAATTAATTTGAGCATGCATCATGACGTACCCATGAGTTGATAATAGTATAATCATTTTGTTTTACGAGGCATCTTTGGCTGTTGACGATGCACGGTGCTCCGGTGTTTATAAAATTTTGATTTAAATCGTAGTATTGTTTTGTTTTGACGCAAATCGAAGTTGATATGTGTGTCTTGTAAGTCTTAGTCTGCAAGGTAGGAGCAAAGTTTTTAAGCTCAAATGTTCTTATTTCCCGATCGTGGTTTGAGGTTGTTTTTGTGTCTTAGTTGACAAACGTTTTTGTGTGGTGGTCAAGTATACCATAATAAGCACAGTTTTTATATTCCGACCTTTAGCCCTGGTTTCTGAGAAAAGAAACGTTTTGGGCAATTTTATGGATTTTTATGATACTGTGTCGAGTAGATGCACGCCGGTAGACAAAGTTGGCCCCTCATCAGGCTCTCATCAGATTGGCCTTCCTTGTATTGTGCTTAAGCTTTGTGTGGTAACACCGTTTTTATTTTTTTTAAATTTTGTATTATTTTGCAACTTTCCATCATCCATTTCCCAGGACCAGCAGACAATACTTTTATGTAAAGGCTCTTAAAAACAAAAAATATAAATCAACAAATCCAATGTTTTGGGTTAAATTAAAAAATTGGGTCCTTTGCTTGCTTTCTTTGTCTTGATAATGATTGCCTGGAAAAAAATTCAAAATTTTTTTAACGATTTTATACAATTTTACGTTTTAAAAAGTACGAAATATTTTTTTAAAGTTTTGCAAAAAAATTCTACACGTACCATATGGGTACATTTGAGAAGATGATGAATAGTGTATGCCACGTAAGCATTTAGCCTGTTAAACAGGTGGAAAATTCAGTTTACGTACCATATTGACACGAAATGCAAAGTTCGTGTATGATATGGGCAATAAATTTAGTACACGTACCATATGGGTACATTTGAGAAAGTACGTGGCTATTTAAAGCCAAAAACCCTACTTTATGTAAAGGCTAAACAAATATAAATCAACAATTCCAATGTTTAGGTAAATTAAAATGGGCTTGATAAGAAACTTTGTCAATTCTGAAAACATGAACCGCTTGATGCCCATATCGAGTGTGTTACCTCAAAACCAACAAAATTGCTCAATTGCATGTTATTCACACACGTTCAAATTTGTTGCAATCTTTTATACAAATTATTCATTTTTTATTGGAAAATTTGTATTCCAATAACATTATCCATTTTCAGACAATACTTTATGCAAAGGCTAAACAAATATAAATGAACAATTGCAAGGTTTGGGTAAATTAAAATGGGCTTGATAAGAAACTTTGCCAATTCTAAAAACGTGAACTTCTTGATGCCCGTATCAAGTGTGTTACCACAAAACAAACAAAATTACTGAATTGCATGTTATTCACACACGTTCAAATTTGTTGCAATCTTTTATACAAAATTCTTCATTTACATAGGCACGTATATTTTTTACCATCTCACCAGATACAACAAAGACGTCGCTCGTGTATCCTACATATCTATTGTTAGGCATGCCAGTTGCGCAATGTCACCACTCATTGGTGTGTTGATACCTTCCTCCAATAGTTCAAGAAGAAAATGCAGATTCATCGTTTGGTTCCTTTGACTGACTTTCACGACATTCAAGTATTAGAAAAATCTAAATATTTGCAATTAATTCATGGGTAGTAGAAGAAATGAAGGTGAATGTTTTGCACATCATGATGTAGTCTTGTAGAAGTTATATATATTTCGAATGGAGATATAGAGAGACTTTTTTAAATGTCGACATTACTAGATGTTGATCACAAAAGAAATTGAAACGGAATGTTTCAAAGCTACTACAATCTTTTTGGTTCTCTTTGCATTCAACTTTACTTAACTATCAGTTTTAAAATGTTAATGAAATCAATTTATTGAATAAGAAAATAATGGTAACTTTTTTTTTTGAACGACGACAATATATTAGAAAAAACCAGCTGAACGCTAGAAAATTCAGAGTTTATAGTTAATCTAGGACTCTGCACCCAATCAATCCAGTAAACATGAAATTTATGATTTCTAGCACTAATCCAAAGGAAAGACTGAGACTGTGTGAAATCCCAAAGAATCGCCTTGACAGATTTAGTGAAACTAAACAACAGTTTATTCCGAAAACACCAAATCGACCACATCAACGTAAGCACAACAACATCCAAGCAGTTCCTAACTTTGCTTGGCACTCTAACACTATCAATCCATGCGACCCACTCCGAAACCAAAGACGTAACCGAAATATCTAGCTCCCACCAGCGAGCTACCAAAACCCATAGATCTACGACCATCTCACTGGAGAAGAATAGATGATTAGAAGTCTCAACATCACGATCACAAACTGGGCACAAAACCGAGCCAATATCAATACCTCTCCTATCCAGGTTGACTCTAGTAGGAATCCTGTTTAGGTTTAGTCTCCAAAAGAAAACATTAACTTTAGCAGGAACCAAACGATTCCATCTAGTGGCAACATAGTCAACATCCAAAATCACATCATCTATAGAACCACGAGCTGAAGCAACAGAAAAACCATCCGAACCTCCATGGGACCAAATCCACCCATCCTTCTTCTGAGATGAGAGCGTAACCTGAGAAGTACAAGCTCTCAAGGCCGTGTATTGAAGGATCTCATCACCTCCTCTCGGAGGCCTTCTAAAAACCGAGAACCAATCTAGGAGTCTCAAACGCTCTACAACGGTACATGATTTGACATTTTCATCAGAGCGTAAACCCTAGGGAATTGCAATTTTAAAGGCCTATCACCACACCAATCATCATCCCAAAAGGAAATCGAAGACCCGTCCCCAACCTTTCGTTTACACAAGGAAAGAAGATCAATGCCTTTCTCCATAAGATGTTTGGTGGCCTTCAAGATCACAATCCAAGGACTA
This sequence comes from Tanacetum coccineum, assembly GCA_026074375.1. Classification (NCBI taxonomy): domain Eukaryota; kingdom Viridiplantae; phylum Streptophyta; class Magnoliopsida; order Asterales; family Asteraceae; genus Tanacetum; species Tanacetum coccineum. Next base: position 26,011 of record BQNB010049455.1, read on the forward strand.
GAGGCAGAGCTGGGAAAGGATGCCTCTCCTATGCGACCAGAATTTCTATGGGTATTCTTAATAACCTTGATCCACAGATCCTCACAAGGCACCCTAAATCTCCAAATACATTTGATCATACGAGCTCTGTTCAAAGCGAAAATGACTCCCACCAACACATGCTACTTTACTAGTTAAGCACCTTTTTTAAAGCAAAGCAACCCATGTCATTTTCCTGTCTTCCAAATCACCTCCGATGAAAAAATTATTACGCATGGACTTTAATTTCTTTGAATAGCACTCGGGACTTTATAAAGCGACATACAGTAGGTCGGTAAATTCTCGAGCACCGCCTTAATAAGAGTCAATCTCCCACCTACAGAAACAATGTGGGAATTCCATGTAGAGAGTTTATGCTTAAACTTATCCATAACATCCTTCCAGTTAGCTAAAAGAGACATGTTAGAGCCGATGGGAACACCCAAATAAGTAAAAGGAAACATGGAAACCTCGCACCCCAAAATAGATGCCAGCTCAAAAGACTCCTCATGATCAACCCTAACTCCCAAGAGCTTACTTTTCTGGACATTAATTTTAAGACCAGAAGTAAGAAAGAAACACCGCAATATGCCAATCAAATTATTAACATTTTGGAATGACCAGTCCCCCATAAAAATGACATCATCGGCATACATCAAATGAGACATCAAGAAACCCTTTTCACCAATCAAAGCGCCTTTAAAGAGCCCGATTTGTAAAGCCTTACGAATAACCGCATGCAAGCCTTCCATTGCCAAAATAAACAGAAAAGGAGACAACGGGTCTCCCTGACGAAGACCTCTACAAATCTCATACTCATCAATAGGGGCTCCATTAACTAGAATAGAGGCACGAGCATTCAAAAGGCATCCCTCTATCCACCTTCTCCACTTGAAACCAAACCCTATTTCTGCCATGACCAAATCCAAGAACTCCCAGAAATCAACTTTAAAGATCATAAGTCTTCTTTTCCTTTTCTGGTACCACTCCATCACTTCATTAAGAATCAACGGGTCGTCTATAATGTTCATATCTTTAATAAAGGCAGATTGCTCACTGCTCACACATTCTTCAATTATCAGACTTAAGCGATTAGCTAAAAGTTTACCAATTTTCTTATATTGGCACTCAATCAAACTCATGGGTCTAAAATCAGACACAACCTTCGGATCCAAAACTTTAGGAATCAAAGCGATAAAAGAAGGATTGCACCCTTTAGGAATATGAGCAGTAACAAAAAAATCCTCTACAAAACAAACCACGTCCTCCTCAATGATCGACCAAAAATGCTTAAAGAAAGCAAATGTCAAACCATCAGGACCTGAGGCATGGTCTCTACCACAATTCTACACCGCCCGTTTAATCTCTTCACGAGAAAAGGAAACTTCCAAATTTTAAGAGTGAAGAGAAGATAAATGTTTGGGGAGATCAACCCCAAGCCAAGGTAGAGGCCCCTAAAAAGGAGCAAAACGTTTCCAAAAATAATGAAGAAGTTCAGCTTTAACTAAAACCGGATCTTCAATCCAGGAGCCATCTTTAAGCACACCTTTGATAGCCATATTTCTCCTCTTCTTTTTTAAGACACCATGAAAAAATTTAGTATTTTCATCACCCTCTACTGCCCATTTAACCTTAGCTTTCTACGCTAAGTCTTTAGCCTCTGATCTATCTAAGTCACTAAGAATTTTAAGCGACTCATTACGCATCACCGAATCATCCTTGGAGGCTAAACCTTGATCAGCGAGGACGTCAATAGCCGCAACACGATCCAGGTGTTTCATTCTAGCAACATTAAAATTAGCCTGATTTGAAGTATTTCACTTGCAAAGAACGCACTTTAAATTTTGAAGCTTTTTTTAAAATTAACCATACCATTGAATTCAGAGATTCTATTATTTTTCCAAGTTTCGACCACAAGCTGGTGAAAACCCTCCATATCAAGCCAAGAATTAAATATCCAGAACGGAGAAGGGCCATAATCAAATACTTTCTCCTTCAAAAGAATCGATCTATGATCAGGCTAGAATTTCTCCAAAATTACAGCAGCAACCCCATAAAACAAATCAAGGAAACTCTCAAACACTAGAAATCTATCCAGCTTACTCATTTTAGACGCCACTTTATCCATCCAGGTAAACGAATAACCTCCAAGAGGGATATCAATAAGCTCTGCATATGAAATGAAATCATTAAAATAATCCGCTTGTTTATGATGAAAAACCGATCCAAGCCTCTCTGCTTGCTCTCAACCCTAATTAAAATCCCCCCATCAAAATGATAGCCGCGTCCCACCTTCGAGTAACAGCTAACAAAGAAGACCATAAAAGCCTTTTTTCAACAAAGATTGCGGAGCATAAACAGAAACGAACATAAGAGGAGTGTTTGTGGGCAACCACACACCTTCCACGACCACATAATTATCACAACATAAAACCTTAGATTTCTGATACACCAACTTGTTCCAAATACAAAGAATACCCCCTAAGCGACCTCTAGCAGAACTAGAAGCAAAATCGAACAAAGTATTACCCTACACCTGACGAATTAACCAAAGATCTAAATGCACAAGTTTAGTCTCTTGAACAGCAAGAAAATTAATATTATGCAGGTTACAAAGCCTATTTAACCACCTTCTTTTCTCTACCTCCCCAAATCCTTGGACATTAATGGAGATGGCATTCATTGATGAACAAATCAAACTCCATTTTCAGCAATAATGCTCTCAAGAGTATGTTCACAACTGGTCATATCCCATCCAAAATCATTGCCGACAGCAATAGCAGATTCAAACTTCTCAATGACGGAGAAACCCGGTTGTTTAGAAGCCTCACTAATTGAATGAATCACCTTACTTTCTAAAATAGGTTCGAGTAATTTACTCCCGATATTATGTTCACAAGAGACATGATCAGGGGTCGTGTAAATAGAATCAACATCCCCCACGTCCTTCTAAGGTACCTCACCATCACCCTTTGGTTTATCAATAATATCACCCTCCTTCGGTACTGAAACAGCCGGCATGGGAGGCGTATAACCCGGTGGAAAAACCGGATCAAAATCCTGTATAGAATCCTCCACCACTACCTCATCTTTAGTAATAGTATTATGTGGCATCATATTTCGAACTTCCTCCCTAGGGCCTTGATGACATCAAATAACGTCTATTTTATAGCATCATTTATCCCATGTTAATAGCCCATTTTGTATAGTTATTGCAAAGAAATTTTACTTAATCGTTTATATTTGAGAATTGCAATAATTATAGAGTAATTGGTGAAAGTTAGCAAAAGGCGCGCATTCTGGAGCTTAAATGAAGATATTTTGAAGATTACTATTCTAAAGACTAATACGCCGTATCCATCAAGGAAGATACGGCGTATCCGTACCTGCACTCACCAAAGACCACAAAGGATTAAAGCTCAATACACCGTATCCAGAGAAGCTCAATATGTCGTATTCAAGAAATAGTATGTGAATATTCTGGAAGATATCAAGCGTGGTCCCTACTCTAAGAAATCCCTAATAGTCGTATCCAATACATGGATACGCCGTATCGAACCGACTTCTAGACGTTATAAATAGAAAACTCAAAAATAAGTTTTGGGTGTGCTAAATCATATTCTCGATACCTAAACCATAAAAGTTGATTTTTAGAGGAGAAAAAGAGCAGAAGAGGTCGCGCAATGTTATCAATTCCGTAGGAGACAACATGTAATTCCATATGCTTTAGTAATCATTCAGTTTTTGGTATCATCGTTAACTCGGTTAGTTTACCTTGGCTAAATAATTGCTTGTGTATTTATTATGACGTTTGAAGGCTAATACATTCGGGTATTAGCCATTATTATGAAGATCTGAATGTTTGGTATTTGTTTATCTCGATTTCTTGATTTATCGTTGAATGCTTGTTTATGTTTATCAATTTATACTTGTTTACGCGCTTTTGTATGCGACCTATCATTCAACTGGATCTAGTGATACGGACCAAGTAGATCTAGAGTCTGGGATAGCTCTCCATATAGTAATTTATACATCTAGAATAATAGTTACACAAATATTATCCTTCTAAATCTGTGTCTAGGATACGCTTCGGGCTTAACTAGTTAATTGGATATTGCCAATGGTTTATTGATCGTGTTGACTAGCAGGTGACCTAGATAATTCAACAAGTAACGTTCTGATTCCATTGGATAGTTAGACAAGTGGACTACTAGTGTATAAATTGCCATTAAGCGGTAAGTGGGTAAAGTCTCTATGAGCTAGGGTTTAACAAGATCACCATTGCTTTAATCCCTAAGATAGATTATAATCAGCAAATAAGGATGCTTTATGCGGATGCTTTAATTGTGACAAAATTAATGTGTCTAGGTCTTAGGATGATGTAACGCCTAAGTTTTAAGAATGATATGCCACCTCGAGAGAAGAAATCATTGCACTTAATAAACAAACCAACTTTCTAATCAGATTAATAATGGTTAATACAATTTTCTTATATAAGGCTCGACCGCTCTTTTATCCTTTGTTAATTAGCCCACGTGGGTTAAAGTGCCTTGAATTGAATATAGTCACCAACCAAACCGTGCTAGTCTCTCAGGCTGAAACCTCCTTTTCCCGTTAGAATTAGGAACTAGGACTGACATATGTTTAGAATAGGATAGAATTAACATAAATTAGATAACCAAGATATTAATTGAATTGATAGATTTAACCTCGCTTCAAGTGTTCAACACCCTACTTACCACGAAACTACTACCGATCGGGTACACTGCCCATTAAAGTGTTGTTTTTAGTTTAATCGGCAAAATATAAATTTAAAACTTGAATCAATAAAATATACACCACACAACGACACATCAAGTTTTTGGCGCCGCTGCCGAGGAGTGAAAATTAATCTTGATTTTTATTTGATATTTTGGTTTTTAACATTAGATTAGATCTAACCCTTAGGATTAGTGTAATTTAGATTACTGTATATTCTTGTATATTCTGTAAATTTTGTATATTTGTCTTTAATTGTTTGCTTGTATATATTTGTGTTTAATTGTTTGCGTATTTAATTGTTTTTCTTAATACACTGTTCTGGTCGATAGCTGAATACGGCGTATCCACTTCCACCGGATACGGCGTATTTAATTCTCTGTCCAATATAGTGTATTCATTCAACTGATTAATATGACGTATCTACTTCCATTCGATACGGCATATCGATTATCTAAAATAGAAGCTGAAATCTTGGTTTTCCTATTTGATTTTTCATGCTAAATTTTTTCTTTCTTCGGAGCAAATCCTACTGATTGTTTATCCCCTATTACAGGTAGTGCATGACAAGAAGTTCTACAAACGAACTATTTACACCTTACAAAGAACCTGAACGAGAATTTTGATCATCAAAGAGACACTTCAAGACTATAAGTCTTGACGAATAGAGATCGCCTGATTTCAATCTACTTTTTGACCAAGAATACTCGGAGGAAGAAGAAGCGGAAGCAATGGCGGAAACCATGGAGCAATACATGAGTAAGACCCGAACGGACTATGGATCGGGAGTTGCTAGGCCTAAAATTGATAAAAAGATCAATTTGAACTGAAAGGGCAATTTCTTAAGGAGCTTTGAGAAAACACGTTTAGCGATTCGAATAATGAGGATGCAAATGAACACATTGAGAAAGTTCTCAAAATCGTTGACTTATTCCATGTTCTTAATATCACTGTGGATCAATTAATGCTCCGAGTCTTCCCTATATCATTAACTAGAGCCGCAAGTCGTTGGCTGAGAAATGAACCAACTGGTTCAATCAAAACTTGAGAAGATCTTAAAACTAAGTTTTTGAACAAATATTGCCCACCTAGTCGAACTGCGAAGAAAATGAAGGAAATCAACAACTTTCAGCAAGAGCCAAATGAAACCCTTTATCAAGCATGTGAGCGCTTTAAAGAACTCTTGATGAAGTGTCCTCAACACAATTTTAGTGAGATGCATGAGGTAATTTTGTTCTACAATAGGTTGGATATTTCAACACGATAGATTCTTGACTCAAGGGGTGCCATTCCAACCATGACTGCTGCCAATGCTAAAACGACCATCCAAGAAATGGCAGAATACTCTCAAAAATGGCATAATAGAACATCTAGAGGAAGAAGTACTGAGACTTCTGACGGACTGGTTGTTATACAAGCACAATTGAACAATCTAGGAAGAGAGATCAAGAAGGTGAATGAAAAAGTTTATGCTTCTCAAGTAGGATGTGAACAATGCAAAGGACCTCATTACACCAAAGATTTCCCACTAAAAAAAGAAGGGAATACCCTAGAAGAAGCTTACTACACGCAATTTGGTGGACCTTTTCAAGGTGGGGGATATAGAGAAATAGCTCCATGGTACTATCAAAGGAACAACACAAATTCTTCGTACCAAGAACGAAGGCAATCTATGGAAGATACCTTGAGAAAATTCATGAGTGAATTAGTGAAAAGATACAAAGAAAATTCCAATTTGAACAAAGAAATCCGAGCTACGACAGATGCTGCCATAAAGAACCAAGGAGCATCAATTAAAACATTAGAGATACAAATCGGGCAAATGAGCAAGGTACTACAAGAGAGAGGATTTGGAATCCTACTAGGCTCAACTGAAACAAACCTAAGAGATCAAGTAAAATCAATCTCGACTACTATTGAAGCTGATTCACACTCGATACGCCGTATTGGATCTCCCCAATACGTCATATCTACTGGATAGTACAGTAAACTATTGTACAAGTCAAGACAGATGACGGTTCCTTTTCCAAGTCATTTGGATAATCATTACTATGAAGAAGAAAAGGAGAACTATGGACCAAAATTCACGAAAGCTTATGGAGCTTCACATATCAATGACACCAGACCTCGAAAGGAGAAAGACCTAGGGAGTTTCACTTTACCTTGCTTTATTAATAATACTTGTTTTGACAATGCCATTGTTGACTTAGGAGCTAGCATTAGTGTAATGCCTCTCTTGACCTACCTTAACTTAGGATTAGGCGAATTAGCTCACACGCTTTTTGGCCAAAACTGATAAGCAAAAAGGCCAAAAAGACTTTTCTAGCTTATTTTTAAGCTAGAAAACAGATCCTTATGGCTTTTGTGGCTATATACCATTAAGAATAAGAATGGCCAAATAGCTACAATAAGCAACAATGAAAAAGCAGTTTGAAATTCAAATAAGCACTTAAAAAGCTTCATGAAAAAGCTATCTCACACTGTTTTGACACTTAGACAAATTTTTGCAAACTTTTGTAATCTTAACAAAACACCAATTTTGAGCTTAAAAATAAGATCTCTCGCTCTCATCGTACCTGTTATGACTATATAACCTACAAACAGATTAAGATTTGACCTCAAAGAACAAGAATCAACAATCAAAAAGCATTTTGAAATTCACAATAGCAAATGAAACAATACGCAAAAAGCAGACATTCAAATAAGCAAATGCAATGACGCCTAATAAGCTAACAGTTTCAAACAATAAACTCTTAAAACCTTAAATATGAGATTTACTACTTAAAACTTAAACAAATTAATTTTTGTTTTTTTGACTAACTTTAAGCTAAAACTAACTGATCAAAAAGACATATCTCTTTTTGACCCATTTTGGCCTTCAAAATCAGTTAAACCAAAACACCCCTTTAGTTTATTAATCATTTTTAAAACTTGATTTAGAATGATTTAAAGCCCTTACAATTTACCAATGACCAGATGTTAAATAAGTATATTATCATTATTAAGCATATTTCACGAACAATAGCACTAAATAAGCTGAAAAACAGAAGTGTATGCAAGTTTATAAGCCGCATTTCAGCTGATTAATAAGAAAAAACTCAAACAAATTGTTCTAACTATACAACAAGCCATAATAAAAGCATTAAAACATCATAAGCAAACACAAATAAGCAAATTTAAGCAGACAATAAGCACAAATAAGCAGTTGAATAATAAATAAGCTAAAATGGAAAATAGAAACTTACAAAGGCCCTTGCTTAAACAGGGCAAACAAGTGATCTTAGAGCTATTCTACAAGCTCTAGCTTATCAAAGATAAGCTAGTAGTGTCCATAAGCCCATCCAAATTCAGGGACTTATCATCCAAAAGTTTTTGGAGTAATTTTTTGGTAAGAATAAACTTACACTTAAAATATGAAAGAGTTTTGTAAGACTTAAGTAACATCTTAAGAATGTTATAAAAAGAGCTTATGTGAGCTTATAAAACAGTTTTAGATCATCAAACACTTTAACTTAAAAACAGGTAAAATAAGAAAACTCTTTAATCTTTCATTAAACTTAAAATCATTACAAGGCTTTTAAGAAAACATTACAATAAGCTAAAAAAAACTTAAATTATAAGCTGAAAACTAAAAAGCTAAGTTTCCTAAAGGCTTACAAATGAGCCTATTTATACTAATAAAAAGAAGATTCTAAGAGTGTGCTTTCTTTATGAGAGCTCTTGTAGGTGTGTTTGTTGTGTGAGAGTCTTCAAAAACTCATCTTGGACATTGAATTTGAGTAGTGTCCAGAATTCTTTGTAAATCATAGCCCAGCGCATCTCGCACGCGCGCGCGCGACGCTCGCTCGATCTCGACGAATTGAAATGCAAGGGATTGCTAAGGTGGATTTTTGGTGGGATAAGGTATGTAAAGGTGTTGGTCGACATAGGGGAGAATAAAGGAGGATGATGTCTTGTCTGGTAGTGAGGACAGGACACTATCCAGGGAGATGATGAATAGTGTTCCCGCTATATTTGAAGTTTGGGAAATGGCAAGAAAGGTCCCTGAAAGTGTATAACTTGATGACAACCATAGTCCTTGTATTTTGCAATTTTGTCCCTTTTTGTTTGTAAATGGTTTGCACCGTTAGTCCTTTGAGGGACTACGATATAAAAGTTTATATGGGGTGTTGGTCGTTAAGGGAGTTATCAGGTGTTGGTTTGGACTTTATGTTTGGGTCAGGCTAAAAATCAAATGACTTTGGCCATTTATAGTGTAAGGCATTTTAGGTTGTAACATATAAAGTGGTGTGACCCGGGCCCACTAGGTGGTGGGGGTGGGCATACACGCTACTATTTGGCAATTTAGGTTTTCGGGTTCGGTTTTTGATGCTCTTTCCAATGCCACTTCCCGGGGTTGACTTTGACTTTTTTTGTTGACTTTGACTTTGTCTTTGTTGCACTTATCACGAGAGATGTTCCGTTCTCGTGCGCTCACGCTTCTCTTTAGGGGGTCTAGAATTTCAGCGAGCGCTAGAGCGAGTTGTTCTAATTGCACCACTCGCGACTCTTCAGTGCCTCTCTCTCCACATACGAAATACAATGTATTTTTGGAACGTTTTTAGTCTTTAAGTCCGTTTTTAGTTGGTCAAGGTATGTGTATTAAACACATAGACCAAAATCCATCCCTACTAGATATTGCCGTGTCCTACGGCAATGTATAAGTAGCACTCTGAAAAACTAAGAATCTGATTGTGTGTTGTGTGTGTGTGACCTCGAAAAGTAGAACTAATCTAGCGCGCTCATCGAGGGGGAATTTAAAGTATCAAGACGTTTAGAAAGCCCCGTTTTTACCATTCTTAATGATATACACTTATTCCTACAAATATTTTTGTATTTTTCCTTTTTCTCATTTTTTTAATAATTAATTAACATATTTGTCTTTGGTTATTTTATAACGTTAGGGATCTAGAACTAAATGCATTTCGATCCGGGAGAATGCTTAAAAAGGGATAAATTCATCGTCCTCGACTTTTCCTCGTTCCAAACCGCGCTTAAAACGATAAATATCACCGTTAAATATCAGTTAAAGTGCTAAACAACTACTAATATTTGCAACTTGTGAACTTTTCACTCACGTTCAATTATTTATATTTAGGGGATTGTGCTTTTGAATTTCAACCATGGTTATCAACGTTTTGACAATATTTTTGTGTTTCAACAGATCTCACTTCAAGATTTAATGAGTTTGAAGGCGAGTCATCCCATGGTAGGACTGTCGTCTCAGCACATCCCAACCTTGCGGCTAAGTGACAGGCTTTTGACACCCAACAAAGATAGTATCGGGACTCACGGCCCTTTTGGTTTAAAACTCTTAGGTTTTCCCTCATATATACATTGCTTATTTAAAAATTACAATGAAATAGTCAAAGTTTCACAAGGCATATTAAATTTTAACGAAAGAGATCTTACATTTATTAATTACACTTAATATTAAACAAAACATTGATGCAATTTGATATAACCCCGACGGCCTGTTTCGCTCGCTCTCGCGACTGCACAATAGGATAGATAGGAGAGAGAGAGTTGAGATCTGAACAAGATTGCAGTGTGTGTGTGCGGCGCTCTGTGTGGTGTAGCTCTGTTCTGGGGATTTTATATAGTTCTTGCTATGTTACTTTCTTTTTGAAGAATAGCAAACTGTCGCAACTCTCATTCGGTGTGGAAGCTGCTTAGCTGAATGAGCACGATCGAGTCTTGGTGTGTGTGTAATGTTCTTGATTGAGTCGCATCGATCTAATGTTGTTAATGTATATCTATTGTTATTTGAACTGTGTTCCATTGAGTTCTCTAGCCTATTGCTGACAGTAGCTAGACTTTCTATTTTGCTAAATGAGTTAGAGAGGATATAGTGCTGTCCACCCCTAAGAGGCCGTAATGATCGTCATTTAGCTATACAATTGTCACATAAATATAGACTAGCACTCGAGCTAGAGATGAGTAGAGTCTATCGCATGCCAAGTAAAATCTATCAAGGCTAAAGTGAGTCATTCATGATAGAGATTCGGTTAGGAATTAGTTCTATGGCGAAGATGAGATCTAAAGAATACACATAACCCCGCTCAACCCGGACACATCGCCTACCCTCAAAGAGCGAGACTCATTATCTACGCAGCTGCTGCACCTAATCTATACTCACACCTCTGTTTAGCATCCACATACAATCTATTACTTACATTATATCACCAATTTTTAGTTCTCTAGCAAATTCGTGCGAAAGCTTAGCCTCAAGTTAAGGAACAAGTAGAGTCAACACGCTTCGATGAGGTCAAAATTTTTCTCATTCTCACCCAGCGGATAAGTCAAAATTTGTAGACAAAATTATTTTTTTTTTGTAAATTTTAAATTTTTAAATTTTCTTCTTTAAGATTTTGTCCCACCCCACTTGGCTATATACAAAGAGTTTAGCAGATTATCACGCAAAAACCAAAGGATGCAGGCACAATGCACAAATCGATTAGATCCCCCCCCATACTAGATTTAAACATTGTTCCTATTGTTTTAAAAGGGTCTCTAGTAAATTCTTAAGCCATTTTATTAAGTATGCTTAATGTAAACGTTAGTCGATTAGATTAGAATATTGGATTTTCCCAAATAATGAAGCTAAGGATTTGAAACTCGAGTGATCGAAGGACAAAACCTCGAGCACGAGAGGCTTCAAAAATCCGGTACAATCCTGGACAATCATAAAAACACAAGCAAACGAGAATGGAAAGAGGCACACCTCCTCACAAAAAAAAAACACTTATTCATTACTACTACTATAACTACGATAAGCATGGGTTGCCTCCCACGAAGCACTTGTTTAACATCACTAAGCTTGACCCAATCCCCGAATTCATTTGTCCTTGGGGAAGGTTTGGAGATCGCCAAACCAATTGTGGTTAATCCCCTCCAAAGTAAGTGTAAATTCCTATGACCGATCACCTCTGAAGTTTTGACTCGGAGTTTTTTTCAGTAACTCAAGGTGCCATATGGAAAAGACTATGGGCAATGGTTACGGTCAGGCCAACAGGATTTTACTTGCGAGAACATCTTCAATCTAAAAAGTTAAAGAGGAGGACTTGATCACCGACGTTGAAAATGCGGTTTTTGATCTTTGAGTCATGTATCCTCTTTGTTTTCTCTTTATAGATCAAAGAGTTCTCATAGGCATGATCACGAAGTTCATTTAGTTCATTGAGTTAAACTTTATGGTGATCACCCTGGGCGTCTCAAGGTCACAAGTTTGCCATGCTTCAAGGCCCAATAGGCTTTGTGCTCGAGCTCGATTTGTATATGCGCTTCCTTTTTACCCGCGTCAGTTGGGTTACACCGTGGGTTGTATTGTTACTGGTTACGGAAGTCCCTCGTTCATCATCTTAGTTAATCTCCCACCGTGTTGAACGCAGGAAGTATACGCACTCATCTCGATGTCCCAGGAATCCTCTCTACGCAGCATAACTGACATGTCACTACGTCACTACGCTCCAGAACTTAGATCATCTTCCTTATCTTATTCCCGTCTTGTTTATCGCTATACTCTAGATAGTTGAGACGGAGTGGTTTGTTGTGTATTGTCAAAACATAAACTAACTACTCATGGCTGTTGTGATTGTGAGATATTTGAAATGTGCATGTGTCTTTTGATCGTATATTTATAGTCAGGTGAACCTTTGGCAAAACTGTGCCTGGCGCGCTCATAAATGGAGAGTTCCTGCGTAGACAATGACTTAATGGCTAACCTGTGATGCCTTCTCGAGCGTGCGCTCTTAAGAATAATGCGTCGCGCAGCATACAAGCTACGATATGAGGTTTTACAGTCAAACAGAATCTTCCAACCTTAGACTCCTCTATGCGATCGCCCAAGCCTGACCACAATAAACCCCTCACTCATAGGCGCTCAGCTTGAAGCCTGCGGCCCGAACGCCCGCACGCCACTAGATCTCGCTCTCACTTCAAACACCCTCCACCATCTCTGCTGAATTGGTAAGGTCGCACCCCCCCTAGGACCCCCCCCCACCACACCCCCCCTACGTGCTATGTTCTTTGTTCCCTCGTGAAGACGGGGACTCACACGGCCCCATGAAATCGATGTCACCTACCTCGTCACAGATTTGAAACTGGGAGGGAATTTTGAGGCATTTTAAACGGTTGCGAAATTTTTCCTATGACGTGTCAAGTGTCACACGGCGTGACCAGTCTAATGATGGGGCATCTGGTCAATTGATGGTGGCCAATAAAATCCTGAGTACAAAAAAAACTTTCTTGGCGGTGTAGTTGGCACCATAATGTCCCCGGTGGGCCCACTATGGCAAGCTATGAGGATGTCAATAGCTTCTTGGCCCGAGACACACCGCTGGATCACTTGATCCGCACATATTTTGAACAAATAGGGGTCGTCCCAAAAGTAGTGTTTAACATCCTTGAAAAACTTATTCTTTTGGCTGGCGTCGACATCCCTTTACAATGAATTTTTTTTTACCCCGGTGTTAAATTTGCAAAATCGGCAAACCACGGGGTACTTGAGTCACCATGAAAAGTCACCATATTAAGTGTCTCGAGAGGAAATGTTTCATTTATCTCCTTTGGGTCGAGCACATTTTCATAAGGATTTTCTAATCGGGAAAGATGATCGGCCGTGAGATTCTCGGCTCCTTTTGTGTCAATTACTTTGAATTTGAACTCTTGAAGGAGGAGAACCCACCGGAGCAATCTCGCCTTGGAATCTTTTTTAGCAAAGAGATATTTGAGGCGCGTGATCCTTCTTGTTGATGCTTATACAATTGCTTTTGTTCAAGTGAAGTAGACCGGAATTTTTCAAAGGCATACACCACGGCTAACATTTCTTTCTCCGTCGTGGTGTAATGCGATTCCGCCTCGTTCATTGTTTTACTAGCATAGTGTATAGGCCTGAAATGTTTTTCATGACGTTGCCCCAAGACCGCACCTATGGCAAAGTCGCTTGCATCGCACATAAGCTCAAAAGGTAAGTTTTTTATTTTCACGTTTCCAAAGTTGAAATACATTCATCGGAGAGTGAACACGAGGATTTTTTCTCAAGAAGATGAGTCATCGGTCGGGAAATTTTGGAAAAATCCTTAATGAACCGTCGGTAGAAACCGGCATGACCGAGAAAACTCCGAACACCCTTAACGGTGGTGGGATGAGGTAACTTAGCAATCACATCGACTTTGGCTTTATCGACCTCAATCCCATTTTTGGAAATCTTATGGCCAAGGACAATGCCTTCCTTAACCATAAATAATGACTCTTTCCCAATTAAGACAAAGATTGGTGTTTCACACTTTGAAGCATCTTGTCTACACGAGAGAGGCATTTTCGAATGAATTCCTAAAGACCGAGAAGTCGTCCATGAAGACTTCCATCGTTTTTTTGATCATATCATGAATAGATAGATCATACAAATTTGAAATGTGCCGGTGCATTGCATAAGCCAAAAGGCATGCGACGGTAGGCGAACGTTCCGTAAGGACACGTGAATGTTGTCTTTTCTTGATCATGAGTGTTGATGGGAATTTGAAAGTAACCCGAGAAACCATCGAGAAAACAATAGTACTCGTTTCCCGCTAATCTCTCAAGCATTTGATACATAAATTATAGTGGAAAGTGGTCTTTACGGGTGGCCTCATTTAACTTGTTTTCATCATTTTCAACAACGGTAAAGCCACCTTTTTTGGTACGCAATGTAAGGGGCTTACCCAAGGACTATCCGAGATCGAGTAAATTAATCCGGCGTCAAGAAGTTTTTCAACCTCCTTTTTGATGACATCTTGGATCTTTGGATTCACCCGTCTTTGGTGTTGAACTGCCAGTTTGTAGTCATCTTCCATTAGAATCTTGTGAGTACAAAATTCTGGGATAATACCCTTGATATCGGAGAGTTTCCAAGCGATGGCTCGCTTGTGTGACTTCAAAACCTTTATGAGAGCGGCTTTTTCCTCGACACTCAAGTCTTTAGCAATTATGA
>BQNB010049456.1:0-30000 GCA_026074375.1 Tanacetum coccineum
TCTCCTAATTTATTCATCTTAAATTTATCATGCATACATTCTACAAATTCATCACACAAAATTTCACATGTAGATCCAAATATAATATCATCTTCATAAATGTGAATGACTATTTGATGCTTGTTTTTTTTTCTTTAGAAGTATTGACTTGTTTGTCTTTGCTAGCACATAGTTTTGATTGATTAGATAAGATATGACACAATTATGCCATGATTCATTTTTAGTCACAAGTCCATGCAAACCCTTATTTAATTTGAATAAATAGTTAGGTTTTTGAAAATCAATAAAATCAGGTGGTAGTGTGATATATATCTCTTTTTTAATGACTCAATTAAAAGCACTTTTAGCATCCATTTGTTGTAGTTTAAATATCCCACCACATGAATAAGCAAGTAGTATATGCAAAGACTCAAGTTGTGCACCTGGGAAAATAAGTTGTTTATGGGTGACTCTTATTGATTGGGCTTATAAGTTACTTACCTAGCGTGGTTTAAACTAACTATTCTATTTTCATCCAATGTATTTTCAAATATCCATTTTGATTCAATTATGGTATGATCACTAGGTGCTGGGACTAATTCCCAAACATTGTTTCGTGTAAGTTGGTTTGGTTCATGATGCATGGGCATTGTCCAACATTAATCCTTAATTGCTTCTTCTAAACTCTTAGGCTCTAGGGTTGATATGAAGGCAAATAAATTATTTTGAATTTCTGACCTAAGTGTTATTTGATTGAAACCACTTATGACTCGATCTATGGAAACTTGTTTCCTTTACGCTTTCTAACCTAGGGTCTATTTATTCTAGGTTGTCTATGGCCGGTTTGCTTACCTTAGGGGCTTGTGATTGATCATATTTTATTTTATCATTTATAGTCTCTTGTGTGTTTTTATTAAAAATTACATCAGATGATTCCTTAACTTTCAAAGTTTTCTTATCAAATATTATGTATGCTTTTGTGGTTTGAGAATATCATAAGAAGATTTCATTGTAAGATCTAGACTTATATGCGGTGTTGGTTCCTATTTGACATCTACAACCAAAGACTCTAAAGAAACATAAGGATGGCTTTATCATGCATACGTGAATTGGACTAGTCTTGGACACTGCGTGTCACGCAGGGGTCATTTATGTAAACTAGAAATAGTTTGCTTTTTCTTTTAGTATAAATACCCTTCATGGCTCTCCATGAGGGGTGGTAGATGTTCACTTGTATTTTTCCCATTTTTCTTCTAATCTAATATTTTCTTTTTTGTGTTCAAATTTTTTTTAATTTGGAGGGAGAAATGTGTACATCCGGTACTTAGTTGCTTTTTTATGTTACCATTTTGATGTTACAGTTTCGACTACATAGCGGGATAAATTGCTTTCTCTCGGGACTTAGTTGACTTTGGTGAAACAATTTAATTTGGTACATTCGGGACTTAGTTGACTTTGATGCTACCATTTTGACTACATAGAGGGACAAATTGCTTACACTCGGGACTTAGTTGACTTTGGTGTAGCAATTCATATCTGCACTTTCCTGGAGGGAGAAAAGTGCATTTCCGGGTCTTAATTAATTTTGGTGCTACAATTTTGACTTCGGAAAAGGGATAAAATATGTACTTTGGACTGAATTCAAACAAGAGTAGAACGTTTCCTAAGTGAGACGATGTTGATGATATCATCCTTCCCTCAAGAACGGTGTATTAATTCTTATCAGTCTCAACGGTGTCTGTTTGGGAGGGAGCTGAAGATTTCAGCAGTATGTTCGTCTACAAGGTGAAGAAATTCTCAAGGAATACTGGACTTCATTCTTATCATTTTTCTTTATTTTTGCTTGTAGGGAACATTGTAACCAATTCACGTGTGATGACATCAAATAACGTCTATTTTATAGCATCATTTATCCTAAATAAAATACCCATTTTATATAATTATTGCAAAGAATTGGTACTTAATTGCTTATATTTGTTATATGCAGTAATTATGGAGCATATTGTGAAGTTTATATAAAAGGCACGCATTTTGGAGCATAAACGAAGAGTTCAAGAAAGTCTACCGATTCTGACATCCTATACGGCATATCATTCTAGAAGCATACGCCGTATCCAAGACTTGATGAACTAAAAGACCATTGCCTGACTTTGAAGAATACGTTGTATCCGCATCAGCAATACGACGTATATAATACTTTGGTCAACGAAGAAAAACCAACAGGTCTTACCTGAATACGCCGTATCCATCATAAAGATACGGCGTATCCGAGCTGACACTTCACAGATAAATGTAGTCAACCGTCAGAGATACTGCATTTAATGTAGTCAACAAACAATAATCCTACAATTAATTATGGCATTCAATCCGTGGTCAAACATTCAATCAATCCTAAACTTAGTCCTCATTCCAAGGAAATCAGCATTTAATCCATGGTCAAAGATAATTAATAACCATTAAGGAATTTCCTTATACGTCGTATTGACTGCATTCAATACGGCGTATCGACCTCATTTCCAGACTCTATAAATACCAATCCCTAAACTCAGTTTTAGGTGTGCAAGAAAATCCCTAAACCACCAAGTCGATTCTCAGACGTATAGAAGAGCCAAGAAGGTCAGAAATGAGCCTTAAGATCATAGGAAAACTATTGTAATCTTTGCGTAACCAAATACGCGTTCGATTGAGGTTTTCTTATTGTAATCGTTCATATATCAAACCGTGTGTATTTTTACAATGACTGTGGACTGATACCTTTGGGTATCAGCCATGTTTATGAGGATTTAATGTTTGGTTTGTTTATCTCGATTGTCTTAATTTATCATTGATTGTTTGATTATGTTTACCATTTTATACTTGTTTACGTGCTTGTATGTGACATATCATTCAACTGGGTCTAGTCCTACATATTTAATGAGCTGCAACTTCGATGTTGTGTGGGCGTAGGCTAGGAGTCCGGGATGGCTCTCCATATTTGCATGTAAGTGGGTAAAGTCCGAATGGGCTAGGGTTTAATAAGATCCCATTATTAATCACCTAAGGTAGATTATAATCTACAAGAAGGATGCTTTATGCGGGCACGTTAATTGTGACAGGATTGTTCGTGTCTAGGTCTTAGGATGAAGTACCGCCTAAGTCTTAAAAATGATATGCCGCTTCGAGATAAGATTATAATTGCCCTAATAAATAAACCCGCGTTTTATCGGATTATTCATGGTTGATATGTTTTCCTTATATTAGTATTTGACCGCTTCTCTATCGTTTGTTAATCTTCTTGTGTGTGTTTATTGCTTTACTTGTCATCAAAATCTTAGCTTAGACACCCAAACTCGTATCAGTCTCTCAGGCTGAACCCCCTTATCATTAGCTTAGGATTTGCATAAATTAGATAACTAAGATACTGATAAATTAGATATTAACGCTCTCGCTCTTAGTGATCGACACCCTACTTACCATGAAACTACCACCGACCAGGTACACTGCCCGTTAAAGTGTGGTTTTTAGGTTAAGTCGGCAAAATATAAATAGTAAAACTTGATAAATAAAATAACACCTACACATCAATAACGTCCAGAAGGCTAATACGCCGTATCCATGGGGTTTGGATATGCCATATAGACAGTCTGGAAAGACAGACTCGATAAAAATTGAAAATTATATTCCGGGTTGTCTCCCGGCAATCACTTTTATTTACAGCAAAGTCTTTAAGTTAGACTTACCTACAGCTAAGGATGAACAAAATTATAGAAGCTTAAGTATTCACATTCATCCTCATTATATCCTATATTATCAAACTTAGTTTATATATCCTCAATTATGGGCTCATCTATACCCTCACCTTCCTTAATGGTGGGTATAAAAACCATAACTTGATTTCTCCTATGCTCTATGGGTTCATTTAGATCATTTAGCTCAATGAAATTCTTGAATTTAGGGTCTTGCGATTTATTCTTCCTTAACTCATTGCCCATTAGCCTAGTTTCTATACCAAGTTTTGTACTCTCAATCAAACTTAATGAATAAACCCTCTTAATTATGTTACTAGTAGGTTTATTACTTTTTAAGAAAATTTTATCATTCCCAACGCTTAAAGTTATCTTTGCTTTAAACACGTTTATAATAGCATGAGTAGTAGACAAGAAAGGTCTTCCTAGGATCAAGGGGGTCTTGAAATCCTCGGGGATATCTAAAATAATGAAGTCTACTGGGAAAGTAAATTTATCAATACCTACTAGCACATTCTCAACAATTCCTTTGGGTCGTTTTACTATTCTATTAGCCAACTAGACAATTAATTTAGTAGGAAGCAAGTCTCCTAATCCTAGGGTAGTATCGGTCGACTAAGGCATAACAATTACGCTTGCTCCTAAATCAGCTAAGGCTTTATAACACATATTTTTAATGAAACAAGGTAAAGTAAAACTCCTTGGGTCTTTTTCCTTTCGAGGCAAGGTTTTTACAAGAGGCTTTGCATCAGTGTAATAAGCTTCCGGATCTTTTTCTCCATTAGCTTCCTTCAATTCGTCCTAGTAATCATCATTCAAGTGACTTGAAGAAGGTAGAGTCGTTTTCATTAACTCGAAAAATAAGTTTTTGTTTTCATGGTTCGATACAGCGTATTGGCTAGCATCAATATGGCGTATTGAAGGCTTGTCAGCTTTAACATAAGTGGAAGTTGTCTCATCATTAACTCTTGGCTTAATTTCAATCGAGCTTTGTAAATTTCTAGATAATCTTTCGTGCAAAATAATGCTCATCTGCCTGACTTGCATATCCAAATATTTGATCGAGGCTTTTTGATTCCTTAATGCAAAATCCGTGGAGGCTTCTATTTCCTTGATCAAGTTGGAGTGTTCATCGTGCCTTTTTGCATTCTTGGCCATAAACATGCTTAAAGACTCTTCCAAAGTAAACTCCATCATTGTTTCTTGAAATCTCTTCTTCCAAACCGATTCTCGAGATCAGTAATGAGGTTGAGTCCCTAGAAAACTCGAACAATCAAGACCAGTTGTCTTGAGAAGCTTCCTATCCAATTGTGATATTTATTCTGGGTCTCTGAAGGGTTGAATGAGTTCTTCGAACTCCTTGTAACGCACTACCTACAACAGAGGACAAACAATCAGTAGTATATGCTTCGAAAAAGGTATATGATAAAGCACGGAAACGGAATATGAAAATTAAGAGTCTGTTAATGTATCAGATAGTCTATACGCCGTATTCAATTATCCTGAATACGCCGTACGGACTTATGAACAGAATACGCTGTATTGGTTACGAAAATTTATACGCCGTATCCAAAGGGATAGATACGTCGTATTGGTTTAAAAACTTTTACAGTGGACTTTGAATAATGCCAAAAAACACACAAACATACAATATGCAAAAATATACAATGCAAAAAATCAAACACACAAATATGCAATTAATCTAAACTAAACTAAACTAAAACACTAATAAAAACAAGAATTAAACATCTTTACTCTCCGGCAGCGGCGCCAAAAACTTGATGTGTCATTGTGTGGTGTTAAATTATGATTCAAGTTTTAAACTTATATTTTGCCGAATTAACAAAAAACAACACTTTAACGGGCAGTGTACCCAGTCGGTGGGAGTTTCATGGTTAGTAGGGTGTCGATTACTAAGAGCGATAGCGTTAATTCCTAATTCTATCAGTATTTTAGTTATCTAAGTTAAACCTAAAACTAATGCAAAAGGGAGGGGTTTCAACCAGAGAGACTGACACAAGTTTTGGGTTTCCTAAACTACTTTGATAACAATTAACACACACAAGTTGATAAACAAAATATAAAGAAGCGGGCAAGCCTAATGTAAGGAAAATGTACTAACCATGATTAATCTAATTAAAATGCAGGTTTGTTCATTTAGTGCAATGACTGACTTATCTTGAAGTGGCATATATTTCTTAGATTTAGGCGGGACTTCTTCTTAAATCATAGACACGCTAATTCTGTCACAATTAAACGCATCCGCATAAAGCATCCTTATGTTGATTATAATTCATCTTAGAAGGCAATAATGGTGATCTTTTTGAATTCTAGCTCATCGAGACTTTACTAACTTACTGCTTACGGTATTTTACATAAGTGGTAGTTCACTATCCAAACTAAGCCAAGGGAATTAGAACTTTATTTGTTAGAATCATTCTAGGTCACCTGCTAGTCTAACTTGTTCACTAAACCAAAGGCACTATCCGATATCTAGCTAAGCTATAGGCGATATCCTTAGACACGGATTTAGTAGGACTTTATTTGTGATCCTATTAATTCCACCTTTATAAATTACTATATGAGAACCATCCGATAACTAGTTAAGCTATAGGCGATATCCTTAGACACGGAATGAACGCATATTTAAGCACATAAACGAGTATCATGTGATGAACATAATCAACAATCAACGATAAATTAAGCAATCAAGATATAAACAAACCAAACATTAAATCTTCATAATCATGGCTAATACCTAAAGGTATTAGCCGATAGTCATTGTAACAATTCACAAATTCATAGACGAACGATTAAAGTAAAGAAAGATTACGCTAACCGAACGCGTATATAGAATGTAAATGATTACATGAGTTTTCCTAATGATTGTAGCACTTTACAGGACCTTTTTAGCTTCTTTTGTCTTCTGGGAATTGAACTTGGTGGTTAAAAGCATACCCTATATCGTATTTAGGGTTTGGTATTTACAGATTCTGAAAATTGGCCGATACGGCGTATTGAAGAACCCAATACGGCGTATCGGATGATTTGGCGTAGGCTCCAAGAATAACTCAATACGGCGTACCGGATAACTCCATACAACGTATTGTAACACTCAATACAACGAATTGTAACCCCCAATACGGCGTATTGTAAGACCCAGTACGGTGTATCGGCTCTTCGGGTACGGAGAATTGGCTGAAAATGTGTTTCTCTTGATTTTTGACCAAAGTATTATATACGGCGTATCTGGTGATGTGGATACGGCGTATTCTTCAAAGTCAGGCAATGGTCTTGAGATCTTTAAAGTCTTTAGATATGGCGTATTCTTCTAGAATGATACGACGTATTGATGTAGAATCAGTCAACTTTCTCAAACTCTTCGTTAATGCTTCAAAATACATCATTTTCTCTATCTTTTGCCAAATGCTCGATAATTACTGCAAATAACAAATACAAACGATTAAGGGCCAATCCGTGCGATAAATATACCAAAGTGGTTAATAAACATGGGATAAATGATGCTAGTAAGATGACGTTATTTGATGTCATCAGGTATCCTATAATCCGAGTGATGGAGGGAGGGTGTTTTATTTTAAATTATAGGTTTTAAGTTTTATGAGAAAATGATGAGGTTACAATAATTTTCCCATAACACGAGTCATATTACACTAGGATATCTTTTTTTCCTTGAAGGTGAAAGTTTATAGATACTTAAAATTTTTGTACAAAGTCTTAATCACTTTCATAGACATTTCATGAAGTGCCTTAAGACCTTGAGTAAGATTAGAAAGCTATGCTTGGAACATATAGCATTCTGTGACAAATTCAAACCTACACAATTCATAAACTATACATCTATCATACTATCATTTTATTATTCTCCTCAGTTGTACATTCCATCTTTTCTTTACTTCCTTAACTGCTCTTGAATATTTAACACGTAGGCTCATTAGCTTTAGTTTGACATTCTCAATTATGGTTGTATATAATTCTTTTTCACTTCTTTTAGTCCTCCCAAAAGTTGTGTTATTTCTCTCTTGCCAAACATGATATATAGTAGCACCAACTACTAACTTTCTCAATACATTCTAGATATTGTTTTCTCTAGACAGCTTTGAAATTCTTTTACTATTTCATCCTACTGCTTAGAAGCTTTCTTGGTCAATACCAGTTGTATATTTTTCCAGACTTTAGCAAAGTATGTACATTTGAAAATATATGCTCATGAGAGTCACAACTCTTCTTACATAATGCACATTCAAACACTTCATTTGGCTTCCATTTTTTGATTTTATCTTGAGTTAAAAGATTACCTTTAATTGATATCCATAGTACAAAGGAGTGCTTTGGAGTGCATTGAGAGAACCAAACTAAGGGTCTTCATTCTACTTTTTGGCCACTAACACACATATCCTTCCAAACATTACCAATAGAAAAGTTCATCTTTTTGCCTTCATTTGATATCCATATTGCCTTGTCTTTTACATCACTATATATATCAGGGACCCTTATATTCTGTAATGCATATAATCTGTTGAGCCAGTCACTTGGCCATTTCCAAACACTCCTATTTATAGCTCCTGCCATAGTACAATTATATTCCATTATTGCACCATAGATCTCTCTCTTATCAAAAATTTTGCATAAAGGTCCCAATGTGTTCCAATACTCATACCAGACTAATATACTAGTTCCATCTCCAATCTCATACCATATATGATCTCTGATTTTTTCCCTCATGCCCAAAATAGTGGGGAATCTCCCACAAGTTTCTACCTTTTAACATTTCAACATTATCAATTAGACCCAAAGAGTATCCTTTTTAGCAGCTACATTCAATAGATGTTTAACCAATAGGACTACATTCCATACTTGTAGATCTTTCAATCCAAGGCCTCCCTGATCTTTAGGTCTGACTATATTATCCCAAGACACCTTAGCTCTACCCTTACACAACACTCATTGGTTCCATAGAAATCCTTTCACCATCTTATTTATTTCATGGATTATTTCTTTTTGTAACAAGAATACTAAAGCCCAATATATTTGCATTAAATCCAACACAAATGCAATTGGTTGTATTCTCTCAGCATAGGTGATAACATCAAATCGTTTACACTTTTTAGTATCATATTCCCTTGTAATATGCTCATAATTGTTATATTTCTATGAAAATGTGTACTTACTTGTTTCACATTTCATTTTTTAGGAAAATATGAGCATTGGAATAGAAAGCGCAAAAATGGAAGGATGCGTGATGAAAAATGCACAAAGTTAATACTCCATAAGAAAGCTACGATGTAGTTGGTTCGATGGAGCTACGCCGTAGCGCGTACTTGACCGGACCCAAAGATTCTAGTCAAAAGTCAACTACGGCGTAGTTGACATGTGATAACGCTCATTTTATACATATTTTTATATGTGTTATCAATGCGTTTATATATCTATATCGGTTAATAATAAGAACTTTCGATATTTAATAGACTATATTTGCTATTGTAGGTTCATGTGACATGTCGTGGTAGAAAACGGAAGGATACACAAAGATTTGAAGCTTAAATGAAGAAAGAACGCAAGATAAAGATTTCCTGACACCTTTACACAGTTTTGGCCATAACTTGGTCATACGAACTCCGATTGAGTTGGTTTAACTGCTTACGGAAGCGAAAAAGAATTATCTACAACTTTCTTTTTTTGTCCAAGAGCTGAAAATGCACCAAAACCGCCGTACTTGCAAATAAGTACGTCACACTTTTACCATCATGATGTACGGCGTACTTTTAAATAAGTACGCCGCAATTTTCTCCAACATTAATGATTTTTAACAGACATAGGTGAAGTACACCGTACTTTTTATGAAGTACGACGTACTTCCCCCTCGCCCAGCCTATAAATAGAGGATAAAATCCACCATTTCTCACACACACTTCTACAACAACTCTCCCATCAATAACACCATCAAATCACGAATCTACAAGTGTAGTGACAATACCTTAAGGGTTCGGAACAATAGGAATCAATACTTTGGGTATTGATAATAGTTTTCGATTTGGAAAACTTGTATACGACATATCTACTCTTGTAAATGTTGGTATGCCTCTGTTATCTTTTGATATGAAAGTTTCTGAATTTTATGAGTTTAATATGCGTGTTACTTGTTTGATTATGTAGTAATTTCATTATGTTTGTTTAGACGTTCTTGAGATGTGATATAAATATATGTTATGTATATATGCTTTTGATTATGTAAATTGTATACTCGATATTGTTATGCTAAGATCATTGGTTATTGTTTGATTTGCCACTGTAATAGAAGTAGGTCGAAAGACTCTATTAATTTGATACAATTTTGCGTTGTTTGTGTATGAACAATTCGGTATTAACCTTGTGAGAATTGGTTAATAAAACTATGATCAACCTAAGTATAATAATATTTAATGCTTAATCTCATGTCTAACGAACTTGATCGAGAGAGTATATTTGTTACATTCTCAACCACAAACCTATCTTAATGCATTTGGTATGTTGAGAATTAAAGGCCGAAAGGATTTCTTTTCATATTGAATAGATATTTGTTTAAATGATTACCTGTTATTTCTTGCCTATATGCCTTGTTTGTGCGTGCATCTCTATCCATTTATATGTTTTATCTCATGCCTCTTGGACTAAACAAACATGTTTTAATCATCTTGGTAATAATCTAATCATTTCTAGCGTTTGGTATTACTTAGTTGTTAAATCAAATATGAGTCTAATGATCGTGACAATCATTTGTACTTTCATTCTAAACTACTTTTTGAATCTGAAAACGCACAACTCCTTTGGGACAACCTGGACTTACCTAGACTTTACTACACTCGAAAGGGTATACTTTCTCGTGTGTTTCCTTCTATTAACCGGTACTTCTAGTCTTATAAATTTAGAGCTTTTGAAACACATAAAAGTTTTTGACGCCGTGCCGGGGAGTTTGTTGGTCTTGTTTTCGTTCGAATAGTGGTTTATAGTTGTTTGACATCTCGTTGCTATGCAATTTTCGTGTTAAACTGCTTAAAAATCTTCCTGTTGCTAAAAGTACGCCGGTTTTTCTGTTAAAACTATCGTACTCCCTTGAAAAACTTCGAAGTAAGCCGTACTTATTTCGTTGTATGTTGCACTTCTTTTCTGAAACCAAACTGTTTTGTGAGAGTATTCTAAACAAAACCCCCCAAACCAATTTCAATGCTTATTTAGGTACTGAGAGCACGAGACTTTGTTTTGTGCGATTGTGTTGCTTAAATTCTTGCATTTGTTTACATTGTATATTAAATCAAAAATACAAAAATATTTGTGTTCTTATTTGATTTATGCTTGTTTGGATTAAAGTTGCTTTATAGCTTGTTCTAAGCAAAATTTGTTTGTTTATTTTCTGTTATTGCTATACGAGTATTTGTCTCATGTTGTGAATCATAATAACTTATTTAAAATGAAACCTGTAAAACCTGCAAGAGCGTCGGTTTTAATCACAAAACCGACGTAGTTTCAAATTAAAAAACCAAAAACAAAAAAAAAATAGTTTTGTAAATTATTTGTTTTAAACCTTAAATAATAATTGTGTGCTTGATATGTGTTTGCCTTAAATTTAAAAATCCAAAAAGATTTTATTTTCACTTTTATTTTTTGTTTATTTATGTATGATAGTAATTATATTTTCCTTTTTATGTTATATTTCATTCCGTAGTGTTTTGTGAGTGATTGTCTTAGTAAATTATGTATAAATAAAAATTTAAAAGAGAATAATAAAAAAACATAAAACGAAAAACTTTGCAGTTTCATAAGTTTGACGCACATAAGGCCTTTGTGCTTCTTACTTGATTTATATAAAAAAAAGTTTTGAACTTTGTGAGTGTGTTCGCTGGAAACCCTCACGAGACCATAACTCGTCCACTGGAGAAACCGAGGGGTTTAAAGGCTTGTTGCATATGCTAAATGCAATCGTGTTGCCTATGAAAGTGCGCTTTAGTATTTTACGATTTTCGTAGTTTTGTTTATTTTGCAGACTAAATAAAACATGTGGAGCTTGGATTGGTGGTGATAACTTATCACTTGGAGACTTATATATTTGGAGCATTATATTATATGTGGTTGAATTCACATGCTTACACTGGCATTCTGTTTTGCGCCACATCTTTCAGAATTCAACCGATTACTTATGAGCCCTGGGAAGTCTCGTTTCTCTTATATTTATTTTTCCAATTTTCCAATTTTTAATTTATTTTCTAATTACACATATTGCTGAACTTAAGTGTGGGGGGAAAATGAATTGAAAAATCAGACTTATTATTAATTTTTAACTTTTGACTCGCCCTCGGTAATCTAAATTTTTTTATCACTTAGGTTAATATATTAAAATAAAACATAGTTAATAAATAAAGTTTTTGAATTCAGAGATGTGTCCCGATTGATAAAGCAGATCTGATTCGGGATCAATGACATTACTTGTGCATTTATAACCATTCTAGTAAATATGTGAGGATTTTGAGCCTATTATTATTAGCATACGTCTTTTATGCTTGATTCCTTTGATTATGAGTGTGTCAGTGATTTATTGATTCTAAAACTTGTGCTTGTAAATCATTACGATACCGCAGTGAGATCACGTTCATGTGATATATGTATTTTTATGTGATAAAGAGGCAATCTATCATTTAACCCAAATTAGCCCATCCATTTCAAATTATTTATTCTTTTAGCTAATTACACTGATTAGCTAACAACCCAAATAAAACCCTTTTGTAGCACTCATCTTTAGTGCTAGATACCCCTAGTTTAACCTCCTGAGCCATTCTATTCGTTTATTAAATCTACTAAAAAATACAAAAACAATATAACATTTAGCCTAGCCTTACCCCTTGTCGAAAGTTTAAATGGTTGGTTGCTAGTTGCTTGTTATGATTGGTTGGTTTTTGCTTATAGTTTGTTCGCACTTTATTATGAGTGTTGTGCCATTTTGACGAAGATAAAGAAGCGCGCCTTCATATTTGTATTTATTGTGGTGTATGCTTATATTAAGTGTGAGAGAATTGTTAGTTATGAAAAAAAAGAAAAAAAGGGTATAAAAAGTGATTAAAAAATCAAAAAAAGGAAAAAAAGAAAGTGAAGTATGAATAATAGTTGAGATGTTGATTTCTTTTGAGGCGTATTTATATATCGTTCTTGTACGATTTAATTGAGGTTGAGTTATTCGATAACCTCTCGGGTTTGTGGTATGTTTATTGGCTAGCAATATGGGTTTTTTGGACTTGTCGACATGTATAATTATAAAACCAATTACAATATATATTTTTCATGCCTTATCCACACTCTTATTATCCCTTATCCAGTACATTCAAACCGAATAAAAGTCATCTTTTGATATTTATACCTGGTGCTTACGCCACGTCGGTGCAATTTTATTTATTGTACAAGCCTATGGTAACTTAATGAATCATGTCTGAGCAATTGAGTGTGATTTCCATTTTACCCTTTATTACATCACATACGAGTGTTTGAGTGAATCATACTTTCCTTCTTTGTGAGGTGCTTAGTAATGTTATTTCAGCTTGAGAATCGTTGGGTATTGTCAAACATATTTGTTTTCACATATTAAAAATCCTAAAATATTTTTCATAGTTCTATTTTTGTTTTGTAAAGCTTATTTCTTTCCTTACTTTTCTTGAGGACAAGCAAACCTTTAACTGTGTGTGTGGGGGGGAGGGGTGTTTGCGCCTTTTGCGCTTATTTATAATAAAACAAAAAATATTTTCGATATTTTTAAAATTTTTAAAATTTTAAATTTTCCCTTGTTTTGTCACTTAGGACCTTGTTTATAAATTTCTTTTCTTAGATTTTCTTATGGGCAACAAAAGTTTAAATGTGGGGGGATTTAATAACGCTTATTTTATACATATTTTTATATGCGTTATCAATGCTTTTTATATATCTATTTTGGTTAATAATAATGATGTGTCGTTGTGTGGCGTTAATTTATGATTCAAGTTTTAAATTTATATTTTGCCGACTTAACCAAAAACAACACTTTAACGGGCAGTGTACCCGGTCGGTGGGAGTTTCGTGGTAAGTAGGGTGTCGATCACTAAGAGCGAGAGCGTTAATTCCTAATTCTATCAGTATTTTAGTTATCTAAGTTAAACCTAAAACTAATGCAAAAAGGGGTTTCAGCCTGAGAGACTGGCACGAGTTTTGGGTTTCCTAAACTACTTTGATGAAAATTAACACACACAAGTTGATAAACAGTAGATAAAGAAGCGGTCAAGCCTAATGTTAGGAAAACGTACTAACCATGATTAATCTAATTAAAACGCATGTTTGTTCATTTAGTGCAATGACTGACTTATCTCGAAGTGGCATATCATTCCTCGATTTAGGCGGGACTTCTTCCTAAAACCTAGACATGCTAATTCTGTCACAATTAAACTCATCCACATAAAGCATCCTTATGTTGATTATAATTCATCTTAGAAGGCAATAATGGTGATCTTATTGGATTCTAGCTCATCGAGACTTTACTAACTTACTGCTTACGGTATTTTACATAAGTGGTAGTTCACTATCCAAACTAAGCCTAGGGAATTAGAACGTTATTTGTTAGAATCATTCTAGGTCACCTGCTAGTCTAAATTGTTCACTAAACCAAAGGCACTATCCGATATCTAGTTAAGCTACAAGCGATATCCTTAGACACGGATTTAGCAGGACTTTATTTGTGATCCCATTAATTCCACCTATATAAATTACTATATGAGAACCATCCGATATCTAGTTAAGCTACGGGCGATATCCTTAGACACGGAGTGAACGCATATTAAAGCACATAAACGAGTATCATCTGATGAACATAATCAACAATCAATGATAAATTAAGCAATCGATATATAAACAAACCAAACATTAAATCTTCATAATTATGGCTAATACCTAAAGGTATTAGCCGATAGTCATTGTAACAATACACAAACTCATAGACGAACGATTAAAGTAAAGAAAGATTATGCTAACCGAACGCGTATATAGAGTGTAAATGATTACAAGAGTTTTCCTAATAATTGGAGAACTTTTCAGGACCTTCTTTGCTTCTTTTGTCTTCTAGGAATCGAACTTAGTTGTTAAAAGCATACCCTAATTCGTATTTAGGGTTTCGTATTTATAGATTCTGAAAATTAGCCGATACGGTGTATTGAAGAACCCAATACAGCGTATCGGATGATTTGGCGTGGGATCCAAGAATAACTCAATACGGCGTACCGGATAACTCCATACGGCGTATTGTAACACCCAATACAATGAATTGTAACCCCCAATACGGCGTATTGTAAGATCAGCTACGGTGTATCGGCTCTTCAGGTACGAAGAATTAGCAGAAAATGTGCTTCTCTTGATTTTTGACCAAAGTATTATATACGGCGTATCTGCTGATGTGGATGCAGCGTATTCTTCAAAGTCAGGCAATGGTGTTGAGACCTTTAAAGTCTTTAGATACGGCGTATTCTTCTAGATCGATACGACATATTGATGTAGAATCAGTCAACTTTCTCAAACTCTTCGTTAATGCTTCAAAACACACCCTTTTCTCCATCTTTTGCCAAATGGTCGATAATTACTACAAATAACAAATACAAACCATTAAGTACCAATCCGTGCAATAATTATACCAAAGTGGTTAATAAACATGGGATAAATGATGCTAGTAAGATGACGTTATTTGAGGTCATTAAATATCTCCCCACTTGAATCCTACTTGTCCTCAAGTAGCCTTTATAAGTTTATGAAAATGTATCCCTAAGTATTTTCCCGTTAAGCATTTATTTGATCAATTACATGTACACAACTAAACACCTCACGAAATAGATAGATGAAAACACTCAAATCACTCAACTAATCTATGTGGTAACATGTAACTAATTCGTTGAATTGCTCGGTCGTAACGATTATACTATCATAAGCTTGGCAAGGATACACATCTCCACCACTAGAGCTAAGGAGTAACAAGTTTATAGAGGTAAATGGGTTTTATTTATCAGGCTTAGGGTTGATCATTCTATAATCTATCACCAAAAGTACCACACCAACAAGGCAGCTGAAGCACACATACATGGTCGTAACGACGGAATAGACATGTGTGTTCGATTACATCCTCATTCGAGTTTAACCAAGGGTTAGGATGAAGAATGATATAAGGTAGGGATCTTATAAGTTTCACCTATAGTAATAAACCAACAAGGCAGCTGAGACATGCATACATGGCCGTAACGACGGAATAGACATGCATGCTCGATCACATCCTCATTCGCGTAAAACCTATGGTTAATGATTAGGAAAGGGAAATAAATTGTTGTTAAATAAAAATTACGAAACAAATAGATTAAGTCTTAGATACTAGTTCCTAGACACTTTTTCCCGAACGTTAACATGATTAAGACATAACTATTTACAAAGTTCTTGATCATAGATAAGAAACAACAACCTAAGTTGACGTTCCCGTAACGGTCAACTTTCTAATCATCCCATACTTTACATAATTTTACAAGGCAAATGGCGACTTCTATCAATTTATACAATACTCTACATCGTTGACTTATAAGACGTATCAACGAATAATCGATCCTTCATATAATTCTTTCAGTCTTTGCTTTTGCGAAACGATTATCTCAAACTTTCCTCCTTTTTTTGTGATATTCTAATTTTTTTGATTTTTTTTCATCTATACTACAAATCTCGGTGTAATTTCACCATCTTCACGATCATAATAGCTCTGGATAATTCCTTTGGTTTTTGCTTTTTTCAGACGTACCAATAATTGTGATGGTAGTAAAATTACATGAGCTTTGACTACTTTAGACATTCCCATTTGCAATGTGCAAATTTCTTCCAACCGTACCAAAGATAGAAAATTGACACAAGACTCGGGAAATACATAATTTACACTTTAAGCAACTAGCAACTGATAAATGGACATAATCTAACAGGGTAGGCTAAGGAGTAAATGTGTAACAAAACAGATAGTTGGTGTATTTCCTAAAGGATTGGCTCTACGGGTTGTTCTAGGGGTATCTTACTCTTATAGTGAGAGTAAACAAGGGGTTTATACAAGGGTTTAACTAATCAGTTTAGTTAGTTAATAAACAACATGAATAGGCTTTTTGGGTGTAATCCTAAAAATTTGCCAATTTAAACAAGTTACTCCATCTAAATCCATAGTACTCATCACTGTAATCTCGAATAGATATACCAAGCCAAGTTCTAAAGTCTACAATATCACCGGCACACTCATATTTTTATGGAATTTGAGTAAACATTTGGAAACGGATAAGGTTAAATTCTCACATTATCTAATAAGGATTGTTGTGTGCGGGTTATGTATCAAGTAATTTCACAAAAGGATTATTGAAAAAAAATTTAATTTGAGCATAATTTACGCATTTAATGTGAAAAATAGGACAAGTATACATTCTA
The DNA here is from genome assembly GCA_026074375.1 of Tanacetum coccineum. Taxonomy (NCBI): domain Eukaryota; kingdom Viridiplantae; phylum Streptophyta; class Magnoliopsida; order Asterales; family Asteraceae; genus Tanacetum; species Tanacetum coccineum. The sequence continues at coordinate 17,196 of BQNB010049456.1, forward strand.
ATTCTCATCCCCCACTTGAATTATACATCGTTCTCGTTGTATAGATAAAACATTAAAAACAAGAATTAAAAAAATTAGAATGAGAAGCTCCCCTAATATTTTGCTCGGTAGATTCTCCATGTAGAGTATATGAGCAAGAATGTGTGTTGAACAGCTGTCTTGAAGTTTCAAGACTCTAACACTTCCATATTTGTGGATACTTCACCAACATTGTCGATTTCTTTTCTTTCCAGTGAAGTCCTGTGCAAAATATAGGAAAACAATTGCAATTCTATCTATGTGTATTCGTTGGTTAGACTTGAAATAAAAATCTAAAACTGTACAGGAAGTCGATATGCCATATCTATACCCCAAGATATGTCGTATTGATACCAGTGTCATATACGCTGTATTCGTTTAACGAATACGCCGTATAGACTGTGCTGAAAATAAAGATTGGATAATGTCCAGAAGGCTAATACGCCGTATCCATGGGGTTTGGATGCGCCGTATAGACAGTCTAGGAAGACAGACTCGATAAAAATTGAAAATTACATTCCGGGTTGTCTCCCGGCAAGCACTTTTGTTTACAGCAAAGTCTTTAAGTTAGACTTACCTTCAGCTAAGGATGAAAAAAATTATAGAAACCTAAGTATTCGCATTCATCCTTATTATATCTTATATTAACAAACTTAGTTTCTATATCCTCAATTATGGGCTCATCCATACCCTCACCTTCCTCAATGGTGGGTACAAAAACCATAACGTGTATGCTCTATGGGTTCATTTAGATCATTTAGTTCAATGAAATCCTCGAATTTAGGGTCTTGCGATTTATTCTTCCTCAACTCATTGCCCATTAGCCTAGTTTCTAAACCAAGTTTTGTACTCTCAATCAAACTTAATGCATAGACCCTCTTAATTATGTTACTAGTAGGTTTATTACTTTTAAAGAAAATTTTATCATTCCTAACGCTTAAAGTTATCTTTGCTTTAAACACGTTTATAATAGCATGAGCAGTAGACAAGAAAGGTCTTTCTAGGATCAAGGGGGTCTTGAAATCCTCGGGGATATCTAAAATAATGAAGTCTACTGGAAAAGTAAATTTATCAATACCTACTAGCACATTCTCAACAATTCCTTTGGGTCGTTTCTCTGTTTTATCAGCCAACTCGACAATTAATTTAGTAGGAATCAAGTCTCCTAATCATAGGGTAGTATAGGTCGAATAAGGCATAACACTTACACTTGCTCTTAAATCAGCTAAGGCTTTATAACACATATTTTTAATGAAACAAGGTAAAGTAAAACTCCCTGGGTCTTTTTCTTTCGAGGCAAGGTTTTGCCAAGAGGCTTTGCATCAGTGAATAAGCTTCTGGATCTTTTTCTCCGTTTGCTTCCTTCAATTTGTCCTAGTAATCATCATTCAAGTGACTTGGAGAAGGTAGAATCATTTTCATTGACTCGGAAAATAAGTTTCTGTTTGGTAGGTTTGATACGACATATTGGCTAGCATCAATACAACGTATTGAAGGCTAGTCAGTTTCAACAGAAGTATAAATCGTCTCATCATCAACTGTCGACTTAATTACAGTCGAGCTTCGTAAATCTCCAGATAATTTTTCATGCAATTCAATGCTCATTTGCCGGACTTGGATCTTCAAAGCTTTGATCGAGGCTTCTTGATTCCTTAATGCGAAATCCATGAAGGCTTGTAATTCCTTGATCAAGTTGGTGTTTTCATCAAGCCTTTTTGCAATCTTGGCCATGAACATGCTTAAAGACTCTTCCAAAGTAAGCTCCGTCATTGTTTCTTGTAATCTCTTCTTCCAAACTGATTCTCGGGATCAGTAATAAGGTCGATGCCTAGAAAACTCGAACGATCAAGACCAGTTGTCTTGAGAAGCTTCCTATCCAATTGTGATACTTGTTTCGGGTCTTTAAAAGATTGAATGAGTTCTCTGAACTCCTTGTAACACACTACCTGCAACAGAGGACAAACAATCAGTAGTATATGCTTCAGAAGAAGGTATATTTTAAAGCACGGAAACAGAATACAAAAATTAAGAGTATGTTAATGTATCAGATAGTCTATACGCCGTATTCAATTATACTGAATACGCCGTATGGACTTTATGAACAGAATACGCTGTATTGGTTATGAAAATTTATACGCCATATCCAAAGGGACGGATACGCCGTATTGGTTTGAAAAAAATTTACAGCGTACTTTGAATAATGCAAAAAAACACACAAACACACAATATACAAAAATATACAATGCAGAAAATCAACCACACAAAACAAACATACAAATATGCAAATTAATCTAAACTAAACTAAACTAAAACACTAATAATTAAGAATTAAACAACTCCACTCCCCGACAACGGCGCAAAAAACTTGATGTGTCATTATGTGGTGTTAAATTATGATTCAAGTTTTAAAATTATACTTTGCCGACTTAACCAAAAACAACACTTTAACGGATAGTGTACCCGGTCGATGGGAGTTTCGTGGTAAGTAGGGTGTCGATCACTAAGAGCGAGAGTGTTAATTCCTAACCCTTTCAGTATTTTAGTTATCTAAGTTAAACCTAAAACTAATGCCTAAAGGGGGTTTCATCCTGAGAGACTGGCACGAGTTTTGGGTTTCCTAAACTACTTTGATGATAATTAACACACACAAGTTGATAAACAAAAGATAAAGAAGCGGTCAAGCCTAATGTAAGGAAAACGTACTAACAATGATTAATCTAATTAAAATGCAGGTTTTCTCATTTAGAGCAATGACTGACTTATCTCGAAGTGGCATATCATTCCTAGATTTAGGCGGGACTTCTTCCTAAAAGCTAGACACGCTAATTATGTTACAATTAAACGCATCCGCATAAAGCATCCTTATGTTGATTATAATTCATCTTAGAAGGCAACACTGTTGATCTTATTGGATTCTAGTTCATTGAGACTTTACTAACTTACTGCTTACGGTATTTTACATAAGTGGTAGTTCACTATCCAAACTAAGCCAAGGGAATTAGAACGTTATTTGTTAGAATCATTCTTGGTCACCTGCTAGTCTAACTTGTTCACTAAACCAAAGGCACTACCCGATATCTAGTTAAGCTACAGGCGATATCCTTAGACACGGATTTAGCAGGACTTTATTTGTGATCCTATTAATTCCACATATATAAATTACTATATGAGAACCATCCGATATCTAGTTAAGCTACGGGCGATATCCTTAGACACGAAATGAACGCATATTAAAGCACATAAACGAGTATCATGTGATGAACATAATCATCAATCAACGATAAATTAAGCAATCAAGATATAAACAAACCAAACATCAAATCTTCATAATCATGGCTAATACTTAAAGGTATTAGCCGATAGTCATTGTAACAATACACAAATTTATAGACGAATGATTAAAGTAAAGAAAGATTACGCTAACCGAACGCGTATATAGAGTGTAAATGATTACAAGAGTTTTCCTAATGATTGGAGCACTTTGCAGGACCTTCTTGGCTTCTTTTGTCTTTTGGGATTCGAACTTGGTGGTTAAAAGCATACCCTAAATCGTATTTAAGGTTTGGTATTTATAGATTCTAAAAATTGGCCGATATGGTGTATTGAAGAACCCAATACGGCGTATCGGATGATTTGGCATGGGCTCCAAGAATAACTCAATACGGCGTACCGGATAACTCCATACGGCGTATTGTAACACTCAATACAATGAATTGTAACCCCCAATACGGCGTATTGTAAGACCCAGTACGGTGTATTGGCTCTTCGGGTACGGAGAATTGGCTGAAAATGTGTTTCTCTTGATTTTTGACCAAAGTATTATATACGGCGTATCTGCTGATGTGGATATGACGTATTCTTCAAAGTCAGGCAATGGTCTTGAGATCTTTAAAGTCTTTAAATATGGCGTATTCTTCTAGAATGATACGACATATTAATGTAGAATCAGTCAACTTTCTCAAACTCTTCATTAATGCTTCAAAACACATCCTTTTCTCCATCTTTTGCCAAATGCTCGATAGGTACTGTAAATAACAAATACAAATGATTAAGTACCAATCCGTGCAATAATTATACCAAAGTGGTTAATAAACATGGGATAAATGATGCTAGTAAGATGACATTATTTGATGTCATCAAATAAGAACTTTCGATACTTAATAGACTATATTTGCTATTGTAGGTTCATGTGACGTGTCGTGGTAAAAAAACGGAAGAATACACAAAGATTTGAAGCTTAAATGAAGAAAGAACGCAAGATAAAGATTTCCTGACACCTATCTACTATTTTGGCCATAACTTGGTCATATGAACTCGGATTGAGTTGGTTCAACTACCCATAGAAGCGGAAAAGAATTATCTACAACTTTCGTTTTTTGTCCAAGAGCTGAATATGCACCAAAACCGCCGCACTTGCAAATAAGTACGACACACTTTTTACCATCATGAAGTACGACGTACTTTTAAATAAGTACGCCACACTTTTCTCCAGCATTAATGATTTTTAATCGACATAGGTGTAGTACACCGTACTTCCCCCTCGCTCAGCCTATAAATAGAGGAGAAAATCTACCATTTCTCACACACACTTCTACAACAACTCTCCTATCAATAACACCATCAAATCACGAATCTACAAGTGTAGTGACAATACCTTAAGGGTTCGAAACAATAGGAATCAATACTTTGGGTAGATGATAGTTTTCCATTTGGAAAACTTGTATTCGACATATCTACTCTTGTAAACGTTGGTATACCTCTATTATCTTTTGATATGAAAGTTTCCGAATTTTATAAGTTTAATATGCGTGTTACTTGTTTAATTATGGAGTAAATTCATTATGTTTGTTTAGGCGTTCTTGAGATGTGATATAAATATATGGTATGGATATATGCTTTTGATTATGTAATTTGTATACTCGATATTGTTATGCTAAGATCATTGGTTATTGTTTGATTTGTCACTATAATAGAAGTAGGTCGAAAGGCTCTATTACTTTGATATAATTTCGCGTTGTTTGTCTATGAACAATTCGGTATTAACCTTGTGAGAATTGATTAATAAAACTATGATCAACCTAGGTATAATAATGCTTAATATCATGTCTAACGAACTTGATTGAGAGGGTATATTTGTTACATTCTCAACCACAAACCTATCTTAATGCATTTGGTATGTTGAGAATTAAAGGCCGAAAAGATTTCTTATCATGTTGATAGATATTTGTTGGAATGATTACCCGTCATTTCTTGCTTATATGCCTTGTTTGTGCATGCATCTCTATCTATTTATATGTTTTATCTCATGTCTGTTGGCCTAAACAAACCTGTTTTAATCATCTTGGTAATAATCTAATCATTTCTAGCATTTGGTATAACTTAGTTGTTAAATCAAATATGAGTTTAATGATCGTGACAATCATTTGTACTTTCTTGGGATGACCTGAACTTAACTAGACTTTACTACACTCGAAAGAGTATCATTCCCATGTGTTTCCGTCTATTAACCGGTAATTCTAGTCTTATAAATTTAAAGCTTTTGAAAAACATCAACCTATTGGGGCTAAGCCGTAACTTTGGGAGAAGTTCATGCAGGGAGTAAGTACCGCGTAGCTCATACCTTTGAGTTACGCCGTAGTTTTATCAAGAATTTGAAGGAACACATGTTATATGGGAACTATGGCGTAGGTCCTCACTTAAGGCTACGACTTCGCTCCTCACTTAAGGCTACGCCGTAGCTGGATCGAGACTATAAATACAAGCCATAATTCTGCTTATTTCGTCATTCCTTCTACTGGGACTTCACAAGTGACGACTAGGGTTTCTTTAGAAGGGATTTTCCAGCTCCAATCACCATCATTCAAAAGGAGGATTTGCTTTAAACCATATTTGTATTAATCATTCCTCAATTGTAATTTTAATGTTCAATTAATCCAAGATTCATTTCATTATTTTTTCTGCATATTTTATTGTGAGTGGCTATGCACTTTTAGTGATAGCCTAGTTATGTATTTGTTATTGTAATAATGCATGTTTCTTAGTTTAATTACCATCAGTTTAGATATTCTAGTTGTTTGTCGATAGATCCCTGCGTTTTGGTAGTGCTAAGGCTAGTGTAGATTCTCAGCCATTGAGTAGGCATAAGCAGTTGAAAGGTAGTCTATTGAGATACTAGAAATAGATTGACAACTATTTCGAGTGTAGGGGTTGCTCATTCTATCGTATACATTAGATTAGGCACTTATAAAGCGCGAGAAATCCTTTTATGAGGGTTTAATGTCGAGTAGTGGGATTGTCGACATTTAGAAAAGTCTCTAGCATAGTTGGGGGTTTAATGACTACAACCTAGATGCCTGATCTCCGTGAACAACAGAATTGACATCATAGGAAGTATAGGTTAGGTTGCGATTACAACTCGAACCTAGTGATATTAGGAACCACCATAATAAACGGAAATTAGACATTGCACTAGGAAACATCATCTTCACACTAATAAAGTAGTAACTAGGCTAGTACGCCTTTCTCCCTTGAATTAATCTTCCATTTCAATTTTCATATATATTTTACTTGCTTTATTTAAACGAAATCAGCTTTTTAAACTGTGACAATTTAATTTATTAATCTAAACTCTTAGCTCTTGGGAACGACCTCGGATTTACCAATCCTACACTATACACGATCGGGTTCTCTGTCTGTTAGTGCGTTTATAGATAATAAGTGAACGAGTTTTATAAATTTAAAACTTGGTAATTAATTAAACAAAAATACGCATTAAATTTTTGACGTCGTTTCCGGGGAGCTAAAATTTATTTTAATTTAAATTTCTGTAATAATTGTGCATTTTAAATTATATCTTGTTTTAATTTCCATCTTTACCTTTACTTTGTTTTGTTTGTGTTAAATTTCAGGTAGCAAGATGGGTGACGTTGACATCAACACACTCACTATGGAGCAGTACTTGGCATTGACTCGAGAGGGCATGGTTAAACCTGAGATTAGAAACAGTATGAACTTTGAGATCAAGATCCAACTCATGAAAGATCTAAGGGAAGACACATTCTCAGGAAACAAGAATGATGATGATCATGAACACGTAGAGATGGTTTTGGACATTGTTAGTCTTTTCAGCATACCAGGAGTTTCTCATGACACGATTATGTTGCGCATATTCCCTATTACACTCACTGAAGCTACTAAGAGATAGATTCATAGGATACCTTCGGGAACGATCAACACTTGGGATCTACTTAAGAAAGCTTTCATCTAAAGGTATTGTCCAGCGTCCAAGACTGCCAAACAGCTTGAAGCGATCCATAACTTCAAGCAAGAGGGCGATGAAACATTGTACAAAGCTTGGGAAAGGTACAATAACCCCCTCTACAAATGCCTAACACACGATCTGGACAACCTATAAAAAGTTAACATCTTCTACAAAGGACTGGACACCCCGACCCGCCAATTGCTTGATTCCCATAGGCCAATCTCTGGCATAACACCAGCCCAAGCTTTGGAGTTAATTCAAACTACGGAAGATGATTCACAAAAATGGCATGACAGGTCTAGCAACAAGAGGACAAGTAGTGGTAGCTCGAATGACATTGCTGCTATCACAAGCAAGTTGGATAGTCTTGGGTAAGACATGAAGAAGCTAAAAGAGGATGTGCATGCTATCTAAGTAGGTTGTAGACTTTGTTGAGGAACACATCTTAACAAGGAATGCCCATTTAACGAAGAAGACAAGGGAGTTGAGGAGTTCCAGTATGGTGAGTATGGAAGATATTTTCCTAACAATGGTGGAAACGGAGCTAGGTACCGCGTAGGTCAACCGGGATACTACACGCGCGTGGAGAACCACCCACCTTTTGGCGAAAAGAAACCAAGCCTAAAGGATCTCATCAACAAGCACATTAAGGAGTCAACTAGGAGAAGGACTAAAACTAAAGATTAGATGGAAAAACTTCAGGAGAACACGGACATGAACATAAGGTACCAAAACACAACATTAAAGAACTTAGAAACACAAATTGAGAAATTAACAAAGAATTTCCAAGCAAAGGCTGCTAAGGAGGCACCCAACTCATCTACCCCAATTGGTCATTGTAAAGCAATATTTGGTGGCAATGATTCTCAAAAATGTTGAAACTTGTTCTAATGATACAAACGAACTCTACTAAGTTTCCTTTATTTCTGATTGTGATGTGCAGGTTTTTAATAATGAGAATGAAGGGTCATCAGGAGTTTTGCCATGCCAACTACCTCTAAAATTGTTATATCTATGAAGTTTTACTCTTCCATGTACCATTGGTAGTTTGAATATATTTCCTTTGTCAGATTTAGGTGCTAGTGTTAATATCATGCCACACTCAATGTTTAAAAGTTTAAAACTAACTAATATTAAAGAAACAACAGCGTTAGTTGAAATGGCTGATATGTCAAAAAAGGCCCATGTGGGAATAGTGGAAAATGTTATTGTAAAAATCGATAGGTTCTTATTTCCATATGATTTTGTGGCTATTGATATGCAAGGAGATCCTAATGAGACTATGATATTGGGTAGACCATTCCTAGCTACTATTCATGCTTGAATAAATGTTTTCCATAGAGAAATTTTGTTAGGAATAGAGGAGGATAGGATTTTATTTGATATGAATGGAAATATGCATCACACGACTAACCTTATCGAAAGGCTTTGCATGACCAATACTATCTAAGAGGAAGATTCGTTTAACCCTTTAGAAATAGCTGAAGATTTGTTCTTATATGACTCTCCCTTATGCTTAGAATTTGAAAAATATAACCACCTTTATGATACTGACAAGTGCAACGAATATACCTTCGTTTGTTATGATGATGTGTAGGAACCACTAACAGGGCGCAAAGGAATGACAGAAATGACGGAACCATGAATGGTAACTTAGAGATTGCATTCTTGTAAGCATATTCGGCTCATGAATGGTGACCTGAGCAGATTTTGGCCAACTTGTGACCCAAATTTAAAAGATTGCAATGAAAGTGATTCAATCTATGGAAGGGATGACCGCGGTGTCCTCACGCAATGGTATTGTTTTTGTGATAATGAGAGATGGGACATTAAGTGTAAAGATATGAAATTTTTTGATTATCTTCAAATAAGTTATGGAAACGACAAGATCAATGACACTACTTGGGAAAGGAGATACGAAGAATAGTTCTTTCAAAATTATAGACACCTAAACTATTCTCATGGCTACACAAAAGGAAGCACCTCACAATTAGTTACGAAATATCCCTACAAGGGGAACTACGTCGTAACTCGAGTTGGAGTGGTCAACTCGGACCATCATGAGGATCCAGCTTTGAGAATAAACTCATATTTTCTTGACTTTACCCAAGAAGGTAGTAACAAACCCCGACTGTGAGATTTTTCATTCGAACAATGGTTAAAAGTCAAATTCGGGCACACAAATACTGATAAATCTCTAAAGAATGTTGTGCTCAACGAATGGGTCCTCGATAGGTTCGACACGGGTCAAACTCTTTAGGCATAAGCAATGACCTATATTCAAGAACTTTGCAAAAATTTAGTTCGAAATTCAAAAATGAAATTTCATACTTGGCAAACGCATACGAGCTAAGGATCAGGAAGCAATGGTACATACCAGATGACATTTGGGAAAAATGTGAGCAAGTTTATGGTAGAACACTTGAATCATGGTATGAAGAAGAATTAGAAGAAGAAGAACAAAGGAAATGCTATATGGATGGAACATATTACGATCCTCCAGAGTTAAGTGTGGACACATTCAAAGTAAAATGCTATTCACTTGATAACGGGAAAAGCTTTATGTGTGTAAAAAAGATGTTGAAAGATGAAATGCCAATAGGTAGGGGAAACGGGTCAAGGTTTAAGAGGATGATAAGGATGGAAACGAACACATCTAGAAGTGTCCAAAGAGCAACACAGACCCGGTTTGAATCTAACTTAAAGACTCAGAATAAACAAAAGTGCTTGTCGAGAGACAACCCGGATTATATCCTTTTAGTTTATCTTATTTTATTTCTATATTTTGTTTGGTTTGGTGTATTCTTCACCATTTTTTGCAGGTTGTTACAGCGAGGGGAAACACGAATAAAGTCATCTTAGCTTTTGTTTAAGTGAAAATTTTGGGGCTTGGCTACACTATGTAGCTACGGCATAACTGGTATACCTAGGCTACGTTGTAGGTTGTCTTCAAAAAAAAAATCATTGCCCAGGTCACTTAACTACGGTGTAGCTGCCACGATGCAATTCCACCATAGTTCCCACCTGTTAGCCGTGTTTTTATGTAAAGTGGTGGTCATTATATATTCCCGAGCCTTGTATAGGAAAACGTAGTTTAAGGGAATTCATTTAAGCTAATTGTGCCTAGGTGTCGGGCTAAAGCCCATTAGTTTGGTCCATTAAAGGCCTAAACGACCCAACAAGGAGTCCATACTCTTTGTAGTATAAATACAACTCTCCTAGCATGTTAGGAGGATGTTGCTTCTCATTTTCTCTCAATAAAAGTCACCATTTTTCTTTCTTTTATTTTTCTCTCTCTTGTTCTTTCTCTCTCTAAGTTTTTCTCTTTTATTTTCGTGTAAGTGGTGATGACATGATAGAATACCATGTGGTATCAAGAGCCAAGGAGTTGTTAGTGATCGTGTTTAGCTTCTTCAAATAGTTTTCATCAAGGTTTTTGATTTGTTTTTTTGGTTTTTGGTTCAAACCATACGTCTCAACCTTTTGATCCATTTTCGCTTATTTTCTTGTCTAAAACGTGTTGTTTTTGATGATCAAGATGTACTTTTGTTAGTTCTATACTTATTAGAAGCTTATTTGGGCATCAAAACACGTTTTTTGATCAAAAATTTTTGGGTTTAAAAAGTTTTTTGAAGCAAGCGAAATACGTTTTTGAATCTAACGAAATATGTTCTCAGACGAAATATGCAAGCGAAACATGTTTCAAAGCTAAATATGACAGGTTGATTTTCAAAGCGATGTAATATACATTGACCTAAAAACAAAGTGCATGCCATGTAATTTACTTGTTCAGGCGGGAAATATGTAATCCAAGCGAAATATGTTTTGAGCGATTTATGTTCCAAGCGAAATATGTATTGAGCGATTTATGTTCCAAGCGAAATATGTTTTAAGCGATTTATGTAATATAGGTTGTCACATTCCAAGCGAAATATTACATTACATATTTCAAGCGAAATATTACACTGCATATTCCAAGCGAAACATGTCACTGGTTTAAAGGAATTTCTTGTTTTTGAAAACCCTCAATTCTTGGAAAAAAAATTTTAGACCTTACCGCGGAAGGTTTGATCGTGATAGCAGTGAGAAGAGGATGATTTTCGGGTTCATTAACAATCATTGCGCTTCAATCAACAATCTAATTTTCACGGTTTCTTCTTGATTTAGTGAAATCCCACGAAAGAATCATTTATTTCTCGGTTTAATCATAGAATTGTAAAATACAGTGAATTTGGACTTCATTCTCTTAATCACTAATCACTAAAATGATCCTTGCTTATCATTTCACATCACTTTTGCAATGTCGACTCAACAAGACATTTTATGTGTTGGTTCGAAAAACAGTTTTCTTCCTATGCTTAACAAAGACAACTATGTTCCATGGTCTTCTCATCTTATTTGTTATGCAAAGAGTAACCCAAATGGAAAGCTAATCTACAATCCATTATAAATGGTCAAATGTCAGAAAATGAAGCTTGCACCGTGATTCCTGGACATGAGTACCTGTTGCTGAAACCTTTCATGAGCGAGACTAGATGATGATTTACTGAAAAGTGGTAAGTTAAAGAAATGGAAACTGATGATCAAGCATTCGATTATTCTGCTGTGTTCTTCTGAAGACATTTCTAGCTGTTGTTGTAGTTTGTTGAAAATCTGCCAGGGAAATTGGTTGAAGTCGTTTAGCATACTGAAGAAAGGTTCTGATTATTGGATTCCAAGTCAAAAAAGTCTAAGTTGTTTATATGAATGGAAAGGTTTACATCGACTTGATGGGATATTGATTGAGTCTTACTTTGTCATCCGTTTTTAAAGTAATGAATGATTTCAAACGAAATAAACACTTTCCCAGAAAAAGATTGCCACCATCTTCAAGTTCCTAAACAACTTACAAACAGATATAGAGACGACATGTTTACCATGGTTCACCAACCAAAGGATTTGTCATAAAGTTAGATTACACTCAGTTTATGATTTCTGAAATACAGAATATTGTCGAGATAATATGAACTTGAGGGCAGAGAACCCACTAGTAAGAGAACTATGATCCTTTGGTTACTTATTGCAACTCCAACAATCCTTACAACTACACAAGTTCTATCACCAAGATCAACATCACGGTTACTAAATGAATCACACCACCACCCATAACAATCTTCATCGCCACAACCGCTCATCATTAACACAAAAAACAATGCAACTAACCATGCCAAATCTCTGAAGACATTACAGATCCACAACTACAATGATCATGGACTTGTTCTAATAGCCAGGCCTTCAAACTAAACTACTCAACTCCAACCAACCACAACAAGAGATTATTCTCAACTCTAATTTAGGGTAGATTGTGCACCGCCGGGTATGATATAGACAGACATATTGCAGATGGTTGGACTGATTTACAGTAATAATTGATGGTGGGCATCAGTTTCAGACAGTATGCGGACAATGGTAGGAATCGATGTGTATAATGCTAATTCTAGAATGTTGGAATCAGGTTGTTAGAATGCAGTTCAGAATCGGGTGTCA
>BQNB010049456.1:37500-42031 GCA_026074375.1 Tanacetum coccineum
GGAAGTAAAGCAAATGGAACCTGATGATCAAGCCATTCAGATTATTCTCATGGGTCTTCCTGAAGACATCTATGCTGTTGTTGATAGTTGTGAAACTGCTCAGGAAATCTGGTTACGTGTTTAGCAAATGATGAAAGGTTCTGATATTGGGATTCAAGTCAAAAAGTCTAAGTTGTTTAATGAATGGGAAAGGTTTACTTCGACTGATGGGGAATTGATTGAGTCTTACTATCATCGTTTTTCAAAGCTAATGAATGATTTCAAAAGAAATAAACACTTTCCAGAAAAGATTGCCAACAATCTCAAGTTCCTAAACAACTTACAACCAGAATAGAGACGACATGTTACCATTGTTCACCAAACAAAGGATTTGCATAAAGTAGATTACACTCAGTTGTATGATTTCTTGAAATACAATCATGCGGAGATAAATGAACTGAGGGCAGAACCACTAGCTAGAGCACATGATCCTTTGGTACTTATGGCAAACTCCAACAATCCTTACAACTACACAATGTTTCACCAAGATCAACCATCACCGGTTACCTACATGCAACAACCACAACCCAATAACAACTTCATCCCACAACCATCATTCAACACAAACTACATGCAACAACCAATGCCAAATCCTGAAGACATTACAGATCCCACAACTACAATGATCATGGCACTTGTTCTAATAGCCAAGGCATTCAAACTAAACTACTCAACACCAACCAACAACAACAAGAGATTTTCATCAAACCCTCTTAATAGGTAGATTGCACAGCCGGGTATGAATAGACAGACATATGCAGATGGTTGGAGGTAATGGTGGGAATCAGTTTAGACAGTATGCGGGACAAAATGTTAGGAATCAGAATGTGTATAATGCAATATAGAATGTTGGGAATCAGGTTGTTCAGAATGCAGTTCAGAATCCGGGTGATCAGAATGTTGGAAACTAGAATGGGCTTATTGTTGTTCCAGGAATTGCTAATTCGAATGCGAATCAGAATGGGAATGGTAATGTTATAGCAGTACGGCCTAAAGGTAATGGTAATGGGAACAACGGAAATCAGATACGGTGTTACAACTATAGAGGATTGGGTCATCTTGCTAGGATATGCACAGTCAGACCAAGAAAAAAGGATGCTGCTTATCTTTAGACATAGTTGCTGATTGCTCAAAAGGAAGAGGCAGGGATCCAACTCCAAGCTGAGGAATTTTATTTCATGGCTGTTGCAGGAGATCTTGATAAGATTGAGAAAGTCACTACAAACTGCATTTTGATGGCTAATTTGCAGCAAGCATCGACATCGGGTACTCAGATTGACAAACCTCATGTCTATGACTCAGACAGATCAGCTGAGGTACATCATTCTGAAAATTGTTATAATAATGATATATTTAATATGTTTACTCAAGAGGAGCAGTATACTAAGCTACTCGAGCCCATTCCAGAACTACACCAAGTACAACAGAATGATAATAATGTTATTTCTGAGGATTCTAATATGGAACAAAGTGGAGGAACAGTAGAACAAAATCTTGCTACTGTTGAGGAAACACGTGCTTTATATGATTCATTATATAATAATTTAGCCATTAAAGTTGAGAAAGTCAACACGGCAAATCGCAAACTAAAAAAAACAAATGCTGAATTAACCATTGAGCTTGCTAGATATAAAAATTAAGAAAAGTGTTTTGAAATTAGTCAAGAAAATATGACAAACTTGAAAGGTGTTATCAAAAGTTTGTTTATCAAGAACAATGTCTGACTAAAAGGATAAATTCACTTCACTTAAGTTTTGTTAAAACGATAACGACTTTTAATGAGGAAATTGCAAATTTAAATAACCAGCTTTCAAAAGAAAAATCAACTGTTTCTTCTCTTCAAGAAGAAAAGAAAAAGTTGAAGTCTGATTTCAAAATACGCGAATACGAGCTTCTTGATAAACAAATTCAACTTGAGAATAAGATAAAGGAATTAGATAATATTTTGGTCAAAATGGGTCAATTGATTCAAACGATGCACATGCTTTCACCTAAGCCTGACTCGTTTTACGACACTAAACAGAAAATGGCTTTGGGTTATCAAAATCCTTTTTTATCTCAAGCAAGCTGGAAAAGTTCTATTAGAAAAGCATGATCCTCCTGCTGTGTATGATTCAGAGGAGACACAACAACTTGCTCAAGAGAGTCGCAAAAAAATGAAACAATTGAACAAAGAAATAAAAATAGCAAATTATACAAAGATTAATCATCTTTCAGGGGTTTTTGTTTCTCAAAAGGCCAAGTCACATGAAGAGTTATATTTTTCAAATGTTTCAAAAACGGCCAGCGTTTCCAAATCAATTTCAATACCAAATGAAGAGTTTTCGGATGATACTACTCTAAATGTTGCACGAAAATTTCTAAATGAGGTAAAAAGCACCATTGTGACTCTTCAACGTGTTGTCAAACAAAAAATAACTTTAGATATACACAATTTGTCGTCTACTGCTCATCAAGAGATTTACAAAATTGTAAAAGATGAAATTTTACCTATCGTTAACCAAGTTGATGCTAGAGTTCAAAATTTTGAAATACATTTTTTGAAAGAAGCAGTCAAATTTGTTCGAGACTTCAAATCTCTTGCAAAAGAAGCTGATGAATCTTTTGCTAAGAACAAGGCTTTGGAATTTGAAATTAAACGTCTCTTGAGAGCAGTTGTCAGTCAGGATATTATGTCTATTATGCAAAGTAATTCAGGTGTAGATACATCAAATCTCCAAACTGAGCTTGAACGTACGAAAGAACGATTTGAAAATTGTATCATTAAAAAAGAGAATGAATATGCTAAACTTTTGAATGATTGGTACAAAAAATGTGAAGAATGCAAATATGACAAAATTTCATACGATAAAGCTTATAATGACATGTAACAAAAGATCGAACGGTTGCAAGCTCAGTTGGGAGATCAAAAGGGTAAAAGTAAGGATACTCTATGTGTATCAGATACCCTTGATCCTTTGTCTCTGAAACTAGAGAATGAGAACGTGGAATTAGAGTTTCATGTTTTGAATTATGCTAAAGAAAATGCTCATCTTAAGACCACATACAAGAACCTGTTTGACTCTATCTCTGTGACACAAATTCAAACCAAAACAATAATTAACTCTTTGCAACAAAAGTTACATGATACGATTTATGAAAACGCTAAGCTAAGAGCCCAGTTATTTGATAAGATTTCTGAACAAAAGGACATCACCAAAGGTATGAGTGTGAATACTAAGTTTGCAAATCAATCAACCGAGAGGAAACCGTCTTTGAAATCTTTAAGAAACAATTTTGTTATGAGACAACCAAATGCATTTCAATCTGAACGTCCAAAATTTTCAAAAACTTAGGTTCCTCAAAAGGTTGATAAGACGAATGAGTTGTTAATCCAGTCACTTCAAACTCAGTACCCACACCACAAGAATCAAAAGTTGTGAAATGTGATAATGTGATTGCCCCGGGAATGTTTAGGATTAATCCGTTTAAGACTTTTAGGGAAGACAAATTTGTACCTATCAACAAAGTTAGAGCAAGCGTTAGGAAAAATCCGATCACTATTTCACAACCTCATGCATCACTAAGAAACAAGTTATTTCTGACACAAATAGTTTCTCTTCTACAGGAGTAGACAACACTACTAAGACCAGAAGGCCACAGCCTAGGAGCAATATAAAGAATGATAGGGTCCCCTATGCGTCTAAGAGTAGTTGCATCAAGAATAAAGAAGTTGAAGTAGAAGAACACCATAGGAATATACTGCCTTCTAAGAATAAGAAACATATGTCACCTGAATGTAATAACGTTAAGCTTGCTATTCGGAATGATAAATGTGAAGTTATATGTGCTATGTGTAAGCAATGTTTAATTACTTCTAATCATGATGTCTGTGTGCTTAATTATGTGAATGACATAAATTCTCGTATGAATAACCTATCTGCTAATGTTTCAAAAACTGCAAATCAAAATAAACATAAGCTAAAGGTCACGAAACCTAAGAAAGTAGGATCCAAAGAAAGACTTGCTCTACCTAAGCCTAGGAAACCTAGAACTTACCTTCGGTGGTCACCTACTAGAAGAATGTTTGACCTATAAGGAAAAATAGTTGCAACCAATGAGTTTGAGTGTCAATCTGACAGCTTGAATGGTGATAATGCATGTACTTCTAACCCTTAGGAACCTACAATCAAACAGTTTCCAAATTCCACTTCTTTTCTTGGCAGGTTATCCAAATTTGTTTATGGTGCGTCGACTCGGGTTGTTCCAAGCATAAGACCAGGAATCTAAAGCTTCTTATCATTTTTGTTTGGAAGTTTTTGGGAACCGCCCGCTTTGGAAATGATCATGTTGCTGCAATTCTAGGTTATGGTGATCTTCAATGGGGAAATATTTTGATCACCAGGGTTTATTTCATTGAGGGCTTGGGGCATAACCTGTTCTCGGTTGGCAGTTTTGTGATTCAGATTTAGAGGTCACTTTTAGAAGAAACACCTGTTTCGTCAGAAATCTC
>BQNB010049457.1:0-42031 GCA_026074375.1 Tanacetum coccineum
TGAGAAGAATAAAGTAGAAGCCCAACCTAAGAATGTCAATCAAATGAATCGTGTTGAAAAACGTGCTTGTAATGCAAATGTTAATCCTGCTGTGAAAAATGCGAATTATGTGTCAATTTGTGTTACATGTAAGAAATGTTTGTTTGATGCGAATCATGATGCGTGTTTCAATAAGTTTGTTTCTGATCTGAATGTGTCCTCTAAATCTAAATCTGCAAAGAAAATTAAATGCTAAAATATTTGGAAACATGTGGGTAAAATATTCACTGATGTAGGACTTAAGTGGAAACCAACAGGTAGAACGTTTACTCTAGTTGATAATTCGTGCCCTTTAACTAGGATCAATTCAACTAAGGTAGTGCCTTCTAAGAAAACCACTCCTCTATTAGTAGATACACAAAAACCAGAGCTTTTAGTCTATAGCAGGAAACCCAAACATATAAAAAATGTAGGGTCGAGTAATAAGACTAAGATTGTAAAATCTAGTGGTACTAACAACTCGGAACCCAATCATTTGTGGGGATCCAAAGCTACAGATGCTCCATCTTCTTCTCTTGTCATGTACAGGTTGTACAAATCGTCCTTTGGTATCTGGACTCTGGTTGCTCGAAACATATGACAGGAGATCGCTCTCAGCTCACCAACTTCGTCAACAAATTTCTCGGTACAGTCAAATTCGGAAATGATCATGTAGCAAAGATTATGGGCTATGGAGACTATCAGATTAGGAATGTCACTATTTCTAGGGTTTACTATGTGGAAGGACTTGGACATAACTTATTCTCCGTAGGACAATTTTGTGATTTAAACCTTGAAGTTGCCTTTCGTCAACACACTTGCTTCATTCGTAATTTAAAAGGTAAGGATCTACTGACTGGATCTTGAGGCAACAATTTGTACACTCTATCTCTTGAAGATATGATGGCGTCCTCTCTAATATGTCTTCTCTCTAAGGCTTCAAAGACTAAGGCATGGTTATGGCATCGACGCCTGTCTTATCTCAACTTTGGTGCTATTAACTATTTGGCTAAAAATAGTCTTGTCAGAGGTCTCTTTAAGCTTAAATTTGAGAAGGACTACTTGTGTTCAGCATGTGCAATGGGAAAGAGTAAGAAGAAGACCCACAAACCCAAATCTGAAGACACCAATCAAGAGAAACTGTACTTGCTACATATGGATCTTTGTGGGCCGATGCGTATTGAAAGTGTAAATGGGAAAAAGTACATCCTCGTTATCGTTGATGACTACTCAAGGTTTACATGGGTAAAGTTCTTACGATCTAAAGATGAAGCTCCAGATTTCATTGTTAAATTTCTCAAGATGATACAAGTAAGACTTAAAGCAACTGTCCGACGTATCCGAACATATAATGGAACCGAGTTTGTTAACCAAACATTGCATGAATACTATGAGAAGGTTGGCATCTCTCATGAAACATCCGTTGCTCGGTCTCCTCAACAAAATGGTGTCGTTGAAAGACGAAATCGTACACTTATTGAGGTTGCTCGTACGATGTTGATTTATGCAAAGGCTCCGTTATTCTTATGGGTAGAAGCAGTGGCTACCGCATGTTACACACAGAACCGATCCTTATTACGCCTTCGACACGGAAAAACACCGTATGAGCTTCTACACGATAAACTTCCCGACCTATCATTTCTTCACGTGTTTGGTGCCCTATGTTACCCTACTAATGATAACGAGAACTTAGGAAAGTTACAACCAAAGGCTGATATTGGTATTTTCATCGGTTATGCCCCAACAAAGAAAGCATTCTGAATCTACAATCGACGTACCAGAAGAATTATTGAAACCATTCACGTAGATTTTGAAGAGTTGACAGCAATGGCTTCTGAACAAAGCAGTTCAGGACCCGTGCTTAATGATATGACTCCTGCAACAATCAGTTCAGGACTCGTTCCAAAACCTCCTTCTTCAACACCATTTGTACCACCTTCAAGACTTGAATGGGATCATCTGTTTCAACTAATGTTTGATGAATTACTTAATCCTCCAACGTGTGTTGATATTCTAGCTCCTGAAGTCGTTGCTCCAATCCATGATGCAGTTGCTCCTTTACCAGCTGTATCAACCAGTACACCATCATCAATTTCTATTGATCAAGATGCACCTTTACCTAGTAATTCTCAAACTACATCAGAAACCCAATCTCCAATCATGTCTAACGATGCTGAAGAAGAGAATCACGATCTGGATGTAGCTCACATGAATAACTTTTCGTTTATTGGTATTCCTATTCCAGAAGCCAATTCTGATGCATCATCTTCAACGAAAGTTATCTATACTCATGTGAACTCTGACACTCCTATTCATGAACACGTCAACAAATGGACCAAAGATCATCCGATGCACAACATAATTGGTGAACTCGACCGACCGGTTTCAACCAGGCTCCAGCTACATGAACAAGCCTTATTTTTTTACTATGATGCCTTTCTCACAGCTATAGAACCCAAGACGTATAAAGACGCACTTACTCAGTCATGCTGGATAGAAGCAATGCAGGAGGTGGAAGTCTGGGAACTGGTTCTACGTCCAGATAAAGTAATGGTAATTACTCTTAAATGGATATACAAAGTCAAAATGGATGAGCTAGGAGGTATTCTAAAGAACAAGGCTAGGTTGGTTGCGCATGGTTACCGTCAGGAAGAGGGAATTGATTTTGAAGAGTCCTTTGCTCCAGTTGCAAGAATTGAGGCTATCTGTATCTTCCTCGCGTTTGCTGCTCACATAAATATGATTGTCTACCAAATGGATGTAAAGACGGCATTTTTGAATGGCATTCTGCGTGAAGAGGTTTATGTTTCTCAACCGGACGGATTTGTGGATACCGACAGACCGAATCATGTGTACAAGCTTAAGAAGGCTCTCTATGGGTTAAAACAAGCTCCGCGCGCGTGGTACGATCATCTATCTTCATTCCTCATCTCCCAAGGATTCTCAAAAGGCACGGTGGATCCCACATTGTTCATCCGTAGTGAAGGCAAAGACATCTTACTGGTACAAATCTACGTTGATGATATAATCTTTGCTTCTTCAACTCAAAAACTGTGTGATCAATTTGCTGATATAATGTGTTCAAAATTTAAGATGTCGATGATGGGCAAAATCTCATTCTTTCTTGGACTACAAATTTCTCAAAGTCCCAGAGGCATCTTTATAAATCAATCCAAATATGCTCAAGAATCATTAAAGAAATATAATATGGACTCTTGCGACCCCGTGGATACTTCAATGGTGGAGAAATCCAAACTGGATGAGGATCCAGAAGGGAAAGCCGTTGATCCTTCACATTATCGTGGAATGATCGGCACCCTACTG
This sequence comes from Tanacetum coccineum, assembly GCA_026074375.1. Taxonomy (NCBI): domain Eukaryota; kingdom Viridiplantae; phylum Streptophyta; class Magnoliopsida; order Asterales; family Asteraceae; genus Tanacetum; species Tanacetum coccineum. Next base: position 3,343 of record BQNB010049457.1, read on the forward strand.
TATCTAACCGCCAGTAGACCAGACCTACAATTTGCTGTCTGCATGTGTGCCCGGTATCAGGCTTGGCCTACTGAAAAGCACTTACTTACGGTTAAAAGGATCTTTAGATACCTAAAAGGAACCGTTCATCGGGGACTTTGGTATTCAAAGGATTCCTCTATTGCACTAACAGCTTTTGCAGATGCTGACCATGCGGGTTGTCAATATACCAGACGTAGCACTTCAGGAAGTATGCAACTGCTAGGAGATCGTATTATCAGCTGGTCATTAAAGAGACAGAAAAGCGTTGTAATATCCAGTACAGAAGCTGAATACATCGCCTTATCTGGCTGCTGTGCTCAAGTCCTTTGGATGAGATCACAATTGTCAGATTATGGCTTTAGATTCAATAAAATTCCAATGTACTGTGATAATAAAAGTGCTATCGCCTTATGCTGCAACAACGTTCAACACTCCCGGTCCAAGCATATCGACATTCGCTACCATTTCATCAAAGAGCAAGTGGAGGATGGAGTTGTCGAGCTGTACTTTGTCAACACAGAATATCAGTTAGCAGACATTTTCACAAAGGCCCTAGGTAGAGAACGAATTGAGTTCATCTCAAATAAGCTTGGCATGAAAATGTTTACTCCTGATACTCTGCAAAAGTTGGCAGACGAAGCTAAAGAATAGTGGTGGTACCTATTCTACATATCCTGTGTATATTCTGTAAATATCTTAAACCATAAAAACACAAAAAATATTTTCTATTTTTTATAAAAATTTCAAAAATACAAAAAGATTTTTCCATTTTTATAAAAAATTTCAAAAACAAAATACAAAAATATAAAATATAAAAATACAAAAATATGTGCTCATGACATGTTCTCTTGCATCGATAATATTTACGGCTTCAGAAATGTCATTCAATAATGGCACAAAGATGTAAATAAAGTTCGAATAGAAAACATGTCATATGGCTTGCTATTACTTCAAATAGCAACCCGGTCTTCATCTTAAAGGCAAGTATTCCGTCAAAAAGGAAACTTGACCTCACAACGGGAATTCAATTCTCGGGCATGTGTCTACTTTATGACCATGCAAAGGTTTGTGTTTACTTTGCAACACAACCCAGGCTATCCTTTCTACACTAAGTGTACGCTTCAGTGCGCTTAAGTGTTAATATAAGAGAAATCTTATTTTTGTGGTGTTATCTTCGGCAATAAAATCACTCTTCTCAAAAATTCTTCATGAAAAATCATTTTTGAATGACATTTGACCACTCAAACAACGACTACAGCTCTTTAAATAGAAAACGGGTCATTGTTTAAGGGGGAGAAAATGTCAAATATCTTCTTCAGAAAACTGCTTTGCAATTAATGGAACAAGGTTTTAAAACACGGGCCAAAAATTAAAGGGGAGTTAATTAAGTTTGACTTATCTGTGCTTTATGTGTTAAGTGTTTAAGCCTTTAGGGATTTACCTATGATTTATCTGTTAAGTGCCTGCACTGTCTGAGAATTCAATGTGATTATATAGGCTATCAGGAATGCATGCTTAAAAGATAGGGGCAAAATGTGTCATTTATAATAAACTCTATAATTCTTAAACTTGTTAAGTGGGAATTAAATCTATAATGAAAATAAAGGGGGCAAAAGTGGCAATTGTTAAACCTACCCTTATACCCCTTCTAACCCTACCCGTACCCAGTCACACAAACACATACACTTCACATTCAATTTTTCCCTCCCATCTCACACCCATCGTCATCATCAAGATCTCTATCACCAATCATTTTCGAACTTAAGGTAACATTTGAACCTCGATCCCTACACCTTAAACGGGTCACATCTCAAAGGAATTTCGTGCTTACACACATTCGGCCTCAAAAATCCCTAAGAATCAATCTAGGGTTCTCAAAAAATCAATGTGTGTAAAAACTTTAATTGATTGAGGGGTTTGACTTGGTTCATAGTGTAGAAGACTCGATCATAACAGTTTTTTTGATTATGAACATATACGCTTGTTTTGAACTAATCTTGTATGCGTGACATGTTTAAAAAAGGGGTATTTATGAAAAACTTGTTGATAACTGTTGTGGGATTTGCATTATGTGTATGCTTTTGTAATTAATACGAGCTTGAATGAACAATGTGGTTTATGTATTCACTAAATGGTGTTCTATGTTGACTGTGTTAGATATGCTCGAAAATGGCGTGTAATGAATTAATAGGTGCTTAATCATGTCTATCTTGTTTGAATGAAGTGTGTGTTGTGTCTAGGATGTGTCTTTGTTCTTTCGTGTTGGCTAAAACATATCTTGCAAGAAATTTGTGAAAAATATATTGGAAGCGAATTATACAAGGAACCGAAATGGACATGAAACCGAAATGGGTTTGGGAACGAAGTAGACACTGTAACGAATTAGACTTGTAAGCGATTAATGCAAAGCCTGAGTGAAGGCGATTAATACAGTATTTTAAGGCGAATAAGGCAGTTTATTAATTAAGCGATTAAGTTATTTTTAAAACCGAAGGTGATTAGAACATTTTTTGTGTGAAGCGATTAGTACATTTTCTCCATTTAGGCGAATAGTACACTTGACTTGTGAGGCGATTAGTACACCTGCTTTGGAAAGCGAATAGTACATGAGGCGATTAATGCAATGATTTTAGGAGGCGAGTAGTGCAAAATATTAACGAGGCAATTAGTGCATCAATTCTCAAGGCGATTAAGACATGTAAGAGAGAAAGCGATTTGTTCACATGACAAAGGAGGCGATTAGGACAATATGCTTAGAAAATATTCATTCTTTAAAGAGTCAATCGTGAACAACATCTAGAATGCTAATCAAAATTGTTTAGCTATACTATCTAGTCAATGTGTTCCCTTTCTCAAATGTGTCAATTGCCTGCCTGTCTGACTGTCAAAAAATTAGGAATCATAACATGCTAGGTGCCATATAGGGACATGTGTAACATTGATTATCTTTAAACTATATTGGTCACTTCTTAGCAGAATCATGACTACCAAAGAAGAACAGATTAAGATGGACAAGACTCTTGTTGCACCTGAAAAGCGTTTCAAGTTTGGGAGATGCAATATGAGGATCAACCAAGACTTCAAGCCTAAGGAACCTATGTATCAAGTGATTCTGGATTGTCTTGCTCTAACCACATGCTATCCGGCTTTTCTGATCACAGCTGATGTGCCCGAGATCTATATGCATCAATTCTGGAACACCATCAACAAACAAGAAAACTCATACAGATTTAAGATCAATAAAAAGAGAGTCTCAGTGAATGTTGAAGTGTTCAGAGAAATCCTCGACATTTGTCCACATGTTGAAGGTCAAGCATTTGAGGCACCTCCTACAGAAGAGGATATATTATCATTTGTTAGAGATCTCGGACATAATGGAGAGATCACCTGCATCACTGACATTATAGTGGATCATCTTCATTAACTGTGGAGAACATTGGCATCTATAATAAGCAAGTGCTTATGTAGTAAAGTTACAGGTTTGGACAAGATGAGACTGTCAAGATTGCAGATTCTCTGAGGAGTATACTACAAAGCAAATCTTGATTATGCTAAACTTATCTGGGAAGATATTGCTTATCAGATTGATAATAAAGACTCCAAGAAAAGCGATAAGATGCTTTACCTACGATTCACCAAGGCTATCATTCAGCACTTCATCAAAAAGGACAAATCTATACCAATGAGGAATAGGTGGTTCATGCACACTAGTCAAGATGATTATCTTTTGGGCACCCTGAAATTCATATCAAGGCATGAAGACGCTCAGGTCTTTGGTGCAATTCTTCCTGATGAAATGACTAATCAAGCTATTCGAGAGTCTGATGCCTACAAATCCTACTACGAGGTTGCTTCCGGTGCTGTTCCTCCTAAGTCTAAGAGACAAAAGAAGTCTGAGTCTGTTTTTGAAGAACCTACTCCTGAGAAGAAGCAGGCTAAACCCAAGAAAGCTGTTGCAGAACCAAGACCTAGCAAGAAGAAGTCAACTACAAGGACTGACAAAGGTAAAGGTCTTAGTGTTCTCTCTAAAGCTGCATTATCAGAAGAAGAACAACTCAGGAAGGCTATTAAGCAAAGCAGGAAGGAAGCTCAAGCCTTTCAAGCAGGAAGATCAGGTGCAGATGAAGGAAGTGGTTCTAAACCAGGGGTTCCCGATGTACCTACCTATGACTCTGAAAGTGATAATGAATCTTAGGGGGACAGTGCAGCAGCAAAAGAAGAAGTAGATGATGATGAGGCTTTAAGTGATAGTGATGATGACAATGATGATGATAAGGCTGGAAGTGATGATGAACGTACAAAATCTGATAGTGACGAAGGTGATGAAGAAAAACTTGAAGAAGAAGAAGTTCACAGTGAAGAAGATAAACGTGAAGAAGAAGAAGTACATAGTGAAGAAGAAAGACGTGAAGAAGATGAAGATTACTATGAAGGAGGTGAGTATGCTGAAGATGAGTATCATGAAGAAGAAGAGGAATCAAAGGAACTATATGCAAATCTGAACCTTAGGAAAGAGGAGGCTTCACAGGGTACAGGGGTTGAGTACATGGAAGAAGATTCTCACATGACGCTTACAAAGGTTCAAGACACACAAAAGATCGATGAACCAAAGCACAGCTCTTCTGTCTCATCTGATTTTCACAAGAAGATGCTCAATCTGGACCAAAAACCCCCTGAAGAAGGTGAAGTTGCGTCCCTTCTGGCTACCTCTACAGTTGCTCCACCACTTCTTCCCATCACTCCTACACCACTACTCGCAACAATACTACCAACACCTACTCCAACAACTTCTGCTACTACAACTCCAGCTACAACAATAGATCCATTTCCGAGCTTTGGTTTAGTTTTTATGTTCGAAGATAGAGTTAAATCCTTAGAAGTTCAAATGTCAGAATTGAAGCAGACAAATCCATTCGCTACAGCACTATCATCTATTCCAGGCATTGTAGACAAGTACATCGCCTCTCAGCTAAAGGATGAAGTCAATACTGTTGTACACATTCAGTCTAACAAGATACGAGAGGCAGCTGCTGCGGTGAATCAAGATTTCATCAATCGTGCAGATCAAGCAATGAAAGAAATTATCAAAGATCAAGTCTCTTAACAAGTCTCAAAGATTCTCCTAAAGCTGAAGAAGCATATGATACCGTGGCCTCTGAGATAATGGTTAAGTCTTCAAGTCAGACTCAGCCATCTTACACTGTAGCAGCTTCCCTTACTGAATTTGAGCTGAAGAAGATCCTAATGGATAAAATAGAGGCCAATAAGTATATTGAAAGATCAGACACTCAAAAGCAACTTTATCAGGATTTGGTCGATGCTTATGAAGACGACAAGGAACTTTTTGAATCATATGGTGGTGTCATTCCATTGAAAAGAGGTCGTGATGACAAAGATGAAGATAATGAGCCACCCATTGGATCAGGTCCTGAACCAAAAAGAAGAAGAACATGCAAAGAACCTAAGAGATCCACTGAGTCTAAGAAATCTAAGTCAACAAGCTCCTCAAAAGACACCTCACGTTCAAAACATAAGTCATCGGGCAAGTCAGCTCAAGAAGAGGAGTCCAGTCATCCTCACGATCAGGAGTATGTCACAGGGCAAGATGATGAACAACTGACAGAAGAAGAAGTGACTAAGGAAGCATGGTTCAAGAAACCTGACAGACCTCCTACTCCAGATCATGATTGGGCCAAGAGGATGACCATTGATTTTAGACCTCCTCAGAAGTGGATCAGTGAAGTTGCTCATGCTGAAGATCCTCACACTTCATTTGATGAGCTTACAGACACTCCATTTGACTTCTTAGCATTTATAATGAATAGGCTCAACGTAACTGAACTGACTCAAGAACTGCTAGCTGGCCTTACGTTCGAACTACTCAAAGGCACTTGCAAGAGCTTACCTGAGCTAGAATATCACTTTCAAGAATGCTCCAAAGCAACCAGAGAACGTCTGGAATGGCATAATCCAGAAGACAAGCCATACCCGTTTGATCTACGTAAACCTCTCCAGCTCGTTCAGAATGATCAAGGTCGCCAAGTGATCCCTAAAGATTACTTCATCAACAACAATCTTGAGTATCTAAAAGGAGGAAGCCTGAGCAGACAGTATACTACCTCAGTTACAAAGACAAAGGCTGCAATGTATGATTTGAAATGGATTGAAGACATGGTTCCTGAGTTATGGACTCCCCAAAAGGTAGATTATGATCGACACGCCTACTGGGGAACTTATCATTGGGGTCTAAAACGTCAGAAATTCTATGGGTTCGCGAGCAATCGAATTTCTAAACGTGATGTCTACTCCAAACGAAGAATTATTGTAGTTACAAGGGTAAAAATTATAAAGTGGTTTGATTATGGGCATCTGGATATGATTGAGGTTCGACGTGATGATCAGCAATTATACAAGTTTAAAGAAGGTGACTTTCCAAGACTACGTCTCGAAGACATCAAGGATATGTTACTTCTCCTTACTCAATAGAAGCTAAACAATCTTACCATTGACGAAAGATTTGATTTCAATGTTGCATTGAGAATGTTCACGAGACGCATTATCATTCAGCACAGAGTCGAAGATCTTCAATTGGGCGTCGAGAGCTACCTAAAGAAGCTCAACCTCACCAAACCAGACACTTACAGACAAGATATCAAAAAAAGGACTGCCTACACTGCATATTCTAACCCACCAGGAATCATTTACAAAGACAAGCTGAATCGCAACATATTAATGAGAACCGATGAACTGCACAAATTTAGCGACGGAACTCTCAACTTTGTATGAACATCTCTTCACGACATCAATTCAGGAATCAGGTTGGATTATTTGCTTAAGCGAAGGTTGGGCAACTTAGATCTATGCAGGGCTCGTTAATGCTCAAAGAGATTGACAAGAAGCTTAAAGAGAGACGACTGATAAGGAATTTGGAGAAGTTTGTTGGTGGTTAGGAATACGAGACTGACCTCAGGCTTTTGGAAAGAACTATATGATTCTATCATATAGTGTTCTCATCATTCAGGTCAATCCTTGTATATCATATCATTGTGAATATGTATATAAGTAGCATAGACTTTAAGTTAGGTAGCAATATAAGTAATACTTGAGTGCAAATTTTTTTCAAGAATTTCTTAGTAAATTCAAAATCTTTTAAAATGATTGCACTCAGTATTAACTTGTATACCCTCAACTATTGAGGGGGAGCATTTAAATATTCCAATCATTGATTTGTGAATAATCTGACCATTAGTCTCCCGCATTTTTGCCATATTTGAATCATTTGGTATCCAAAATATCAAAGGATTTGAAATTTTTGATAAGGGGAGACAATGGATTAAAATATGGAATGCATAATAATGGTGATTTAAAGACTTAAAGGTATACTCCGACCTCCATGTGCTAAACAATTTCGTATATCAATTCACATGTTAAGGGGGAGCATTTCTAAAAATTCAAAAAGGTTTTGTGATGGCAGATTATGGAAATACCAAAGACCGACCTTTTACTTTAAATGCATTGGAGATATAAGGATGGTAAGGTTAGGTATCAGTTCCCATGATCCAGCCAGAACCGAATGGATCTACCTAGGGACAATCCATTAGGTAGTATAGAAAGTCCTTAGGTATGATTACAAAAGGAGAAAAGTGAGAATAAGGGAAAAGTGCCGACTGAGATGGAGCTAGTACTGGAACAAACCCAACAAGGTACTAGTCATGAAGTCTCTGTAAGCACTGAAGGGGTTGAAGAATGAAAAATAATTATAAGGATAAAGGGTGTAAAGAAAGAAGCCCTCCATACACTTTAGGCAGAAACCAGGTCAACACATAAGATTGTCAAGAATCACTTTGATGATATCTGACAAAGGAGACAAACGTTATGGACCTAGTGACAAGTTGCACAACCCTCCCTAGCTACTCAAGGTCTCTCAAAAGACTCTTGTTTCATTCCTCACAGAGATTACCACATTCCTATTGACTTTCTCATTCCGAGTTTGTTGATATTAAAAAGGTGGCAGTCAGCTCCAGCCTCCGATCACTAAACCAAAACGCATTATTGAGTCTAGAGCCCAGAGATCATCCATAAATCTCATTAGGACACATACTTATCTTGCTTGTTGTTTCATACACTGTGAAAAACAAGGAATATATTAAGAGTCCTATGCATTATCCTTATGATCCTGCCAGAACATCAGAGTGATACGAAAGTACTCACAATGATGATGGAAATCCTTCTACAGAACATAATGAAGTCAATTACTGAAGGTCCTTTTTAGATGGGAACGTTCAAAGAAACTCTTGCTGAAGGAACTAAGGATGCACTTCTTCTAGGTCCAGAACGGGTTAGAGTCTTTATAGACCTTATACAAGAAGAGAAGGATAGGTATAAAGTTGACATTCGTGCTATGAATATCATACTTCAAGGTATACCAAAAGACATCTACACACTCATTAACCACTATACTGACACGAAAGACATTTGGGATAATATAAAGATGCTTCTGGAAGGTTCTGAGTTAACAAAGGATGACCGGGAGTCTCAATTATACGATGACTTTAAACACTTCTGCCAGATTAAAGGAGAAACCATTCATGCATACAATGTTAGGTTTACAAAGCTCATTAATGATATGAGAAACATTAAGATGACCATGCCCAAAATGCAGCTTAACTCTAAGTTTGTGAACAACATGTTACCTAAATGGAGTAGATTCATAACTGAAGTCAAACTTAACAAAGGTTTGAAACATTCTAACTTTGATCAGTTGTATGCCTACTTGAAGCAACACGAGGTACACGCGAATGAGAACAAAATGATGATGAAAAGGTTCACTCAACCAACTAATGATCCTTTGGCGTTAGTGTCGAATGCCTCAATTCAGCGGTTACCAATCCAATCATCTGATTCTCTAAAATCTTCACATCAACCATCACTTGCTGATAACTTTCAACTAGACTCAGGAAGTACCTTAACTGATAACTTAATTGAAAGCTTAACCAACACACTTGCCCTCCTCACTTAATCATACAAAGCACATCTTCCTCAAATAAACAATCAACTCAGAACTTCTTCTAACGCAAGGAACAAAGCTATAGTTCAAGACGATAGAGTTGTTGTTTAGGATGTTCGTGTTAGATACAATACGAATAATCAAGGAAGACCATTTCAGAGGAACAATGCAAAAGGAGTTGTTAGAACTGGGAATGCAGGAGGTCAGAACAGAGTTGGGAATATGAATCCTGGTCAACCTAAACCTATTAAGTGCTACAACTATAATGGAATCGGGCACATAGCACGAGATTGTCCTGGCCAAAGCGTCCTCAAGATTCTGACTACTTCAAGGACAAGATGCTTCTTATGCAAGCTCAAGAGAATGGTGAAGTTCTGGATGAAGAACAGTTGTTGTTTATTGCAGGAGAACAGGTCACCAATTTTGATAATGATGTGGATGATCCCCCTGAGCAAGATTTGGCACTTAATGTGGACCATGTCTTTGAAGCTGATCAATGTGATACCTTCGACTCTGATGTTGATAAGGCTCCTACTACACAGACCATGTTCATGACAAATATTTCATCTGAAGATCCAATCTACGATGAAGCCGGGCCATCTTATGACTCAGATATTCCATCTGAGGTACACGATCATGATAACTATACAGATTATGTTGATGTACACGAGATGCAAAACAATGTACAACAAGGCTACGTTGTTAACTCTGATGCTGAATATACGAATATTAGTAATATTATTCCGTATGATCAGTATGTGGAGGACAACGCAGAGCAAGTTGTACAAAGTAATGTATCTTCTGTACAAAATGATGCAGTGATGATGATTATTGATGATATGCATGAACAGGTTGCCCAAAGTATTTCAGTAAATAAGCAGAATAAAGTAGTTAATGATGCATTGACTTCTGAACTTGCGAGATATGAGGAACTGGTCGTGATGTATGAAAAACGGGCAAAGTTTGAATTAACTAAAAGAGAACAAAAGATCGATGAACAAATAAGAATAATTATCTTTGACCAAAATAGAAAGGAAACTTCTTTGAACACTGAACTTCATTCTGTAAAAATGCAACTTTGTTCTACCATTGACCATAACAAGTCAATGAAGGAATAAGTGACAACCTTGAAAAAAGATTTTAAACAAAAAGAAGATAAACATCTTGAAGAGTTTTTAGACATTAAAGCTTTGAAAGAAAAGGTTGAAGATAGATTATTCAAACAAGATTAGTCTGTTCAAATGGTGCACATGTTATGTAAACCAAAATCATTTTATGATGAAAAGAAAAAGGTAGCAATAGGCTACAAAAATCCCTTATATCTCACCCGTGCAAAGCAAGTTTAACCTGCCCTCTATAATGGTTATGAAATAGTCAAAACCAATCATGCACCTGCTGTTGTGCATGACTCAAAGGACACAATAGAGATAGCTGAGATTAGGGGTGAGCATCGGGTCGAAACCGACCCGAACCAAGAAAAACCGACTTGAATCGAGAACCGAGTTAAGGATTTTTGGAAACCGAGAACCAAAACCGAATGAACCCTATATAAACCGAACCGAATAAGCTCTTAACCGAATAAGCTCAGTTCGGCTTGGTTCGGTTCGGTTTAGTGGTTCGAACCGACTAAAATGTCGGGTTTGAGCCGAACTGAACCGAAATCGAACCGAACCGACTAAACCAAAATAGATATCTAAAACTGAAAACCAAACCAAATAAGCTCGTTTGGGCTCGGTTTGCCAGGTCGGGTTGGTTTTCGGTTCAGTTTGCTCACCCCTAGCTGAGATAACTAGGAAAAGAATGCTTGAAAAAGTGAAAAGCCCATTATGTGTTGAACATAACTATAAGTTTGCACCCCTAGATTACTCAAAAAAGAATTATCTTGCAACTTTCACACCACATAGAGATTTAACCCCAGAACAAATCTTTTGGTCCAAAGAGGAAAAAGAAAGAAAAGGAACTAAGACCTCAGTTTCGAGACCTCTTTCAGCATTGACTGTGTATCCACCCAATACACCTACCAAGCTTGTCCCAAGGGTTCTTCCAACAAAAAGTCAAGTGAAAATTAATCTTTATACCCTCACACAACTTTTTACGGAATTTGACAAAACTTGTAAAACGAGAATCACACCAACTGGTCTCACAGACGGGGAAAGGGGTTTTGAACAAACTAAAAGGTGTTACCTCATAGAAGTCATTCCATTTTTCAAAACTCTTAAAGAACACTTTAAGGGAGTCCAAACGGCACTCTTCAAAGAAGTTAAAGAAATGAAAGAAATTTTTGATCAAATGACAGCTGAAGTGGACCAGAATGCCGTGGACAAGCAATGTGCTGAAATGGAAAGGAAAAACCTTCTCATTGAGAATGAGAATCTAATTGCTAATTTTTTGTCGAATAAATTGTTTTACGCTGTAGAACAATCATGTTGTCTGGATCTTGAAGATGAAATTTCTAACTTAAAACATGAGACTCAAAAAGATGTTAATAATATGACAAAATGTTTTTCCAATCTTGAGGCTGGATACCTAAATTTTTAATTAAAGTATCAACACTTTCAAGAATATTTTCGCAATAACAAATCACAAACATCTCAGGATTCTCCTGAATTTGACTCATTCTTTAAAATCAACACTTTGAAAGAGGAACTTCAAGAAAAAGACAACGTAATTAGAAACTTGAAAATTCAAGTCTCTAAAATGAATGTAGGGCGTAGTGACACAGATAGCACTCAAGATGTCAGTGCCTTAGAGTCTCAAAATGTAGAAATAACAGATCATGTCAATGATCTTCTTGAACAAAATGAGCGTTTTAGAGCAAAAAATGAAAAAGGTCAAGCAGAATTACAAGGAATTGTATGATTTCATTAAGATTATGCGTGCTCACACTAATGAAAAGACATCATCCATGTTAACTGAAATTAAGAATCTAAAGGCTCAGTTGATAAGCAAAGTGTCTTGCGTCACTAGTGACTCTGTCAAACCAAAAGTTTTTGCTCCAGGTATGTATGCCATAGATGTTGAACCAATCCCTCCTAACCTTAAGAACAATAGGAATCTTCATTTAGATTATATAAAACATCTTAAGGAAAGTGTAGAAACTATTCGTGAGATTGTAGAAGAGGCTAGAGTAGCAAAACCACTAGATAATACACTTGATTCTACCTGTCGTTACACGAAACTTTCTCATGAATTGTTAGAAAATGTGATTGGCACTTTCCCGAAAGAATTCAATGAAATAGATAACAAGGCTGCTGCCTTTATCCATTTAACTAGGAAAAATCAAGTTAATTTTAAGGATAGATGTAGAATGCCAACTAATAACACACAGAAACATGTAGTGCATCAGAAATTTCACCAGTCTAATGTCCCTATGATTCCTTCTACAGGAGTAAGCAGTTCCACTGAAGCTAGTGGATCAAAGCTTAGGAGAAATACAAAGAAAAATAGGATCCAGCCCGTTAAGAGTGAGAATAAGAAGAAAGTATAAGATCACCCTAGGACAAATAAGTCTGTATGGAAAAAAGTGAATCGAGTTGATTCTAGCATTAGCTCTAAGCGTGTTGTAATTAATTCGAATTCTGAATCTGTGTGCCAAACGTGTAACAAATTCTTAATTTCTGCAAATCATGAAATATGTGTTGTTAATATTTTGAATTTTGTGAATGCAACCCCCACTCTTAAAATTGGTTTGGACAAGGCCAAAAAGGTTTGTAAGGCAACAGGCAAACTGTCTGCTAATGGCTTGAACAAAGCCAAGCAGGTGTGGAAAGCAACAAGCAAACTGTTCGCTAATGTTGGTTATCAATGGAGACCTACAGGAAAGAAATTCACCTTAGGAAAACTTAATGGTGGTTATCAATGGAGACCCACAGGAAAGAAATCCCCCCTAGGAGAATAGTGCCCTTTAACTAGGCTTCCTGTGAAATGTATTACTATTTCTGCTAACCAACAGGACCCCAACAAAAATTGGGGATCCGAAATTCTAAACTCTCCACACTCGACTATTTTCAAATGCAGGTCGTACAGATCGTCCTTTGGTATTTGGATTCAGGCTGTTCAAAACATATGACGGGGAATCACTCACGGCTCAAGAATTTCGTGAAAAGGTTCATCGGGACAGTCAGATTCGGGAATGATCATTATGGTGCTATTATGGGTTTTGGAGATTACGTGATTGGTGACAGTGTGATCTCCCAGGTATATTATGTGGAAGGTCTTGGACACAATCTTTTTTTTGTAGGGAAATTTTATGATTCAGATCTTGAAGTCGCATTCAGAAAGCATTCATGCTTTGTTCGAGATATGGATGGTGTGGACTTACTTAAAGGTTGTCGAGGAACTAACTTGTACACGATATCAGTTGATGAAATGTTGAAGTCCTCTCCAGTTTGCTTATTGTCAAAAGCTTCCAAGAACAAATCATGGTTGTGGCATCGTCGTTTAAATCATTTAAACTTCGGCACAATCAATGATCTTGTGCGAAAAGATCTGGTAAGAGGTTTACCAAGGTTGAAGTTTGAAAAAGATCACCTCTGCTCAGCTTGTGAACTCGGAAAAAGCCAAAAGTATTCCCATAAACTCAAATCTGAAAACACCAATATAAATGTTCTGCATACCCTTCACATGGACCTTTGTGGCTCTATGAGAGTGCAGAGTATTAATAGGAAGAAATATATCTTGGTCATAGTTGATGATTTTTCAAGATTTTCATGGGTCAAGTTCTTGAGATCAAAAGACGAAACTCTAGAGTTTGTAATTAAATTTCTAAAACAAATTCAAGTTGGTCTCAACAAGACGGTCAGGAACATCCGCACAAATAATGGAACAAAATTTGTTAATCAGGTTATGACTGAATTCTATACAAAAGTGTGTTCCGCGAACTCCTTAGCAAAATGGTGTTGTCAAAAGACGAAATCGTACACTTGTGGAAGCTGCTTGGACAATGCTGATATTTTTAAAAGTGCCGATGTTTTTATGGGCAGCAGCTGTCGCTACTGCTTGTTATACCCAGAATAGATCCCTAATTCATACTCGTCACAACAAAACCTCATATGAGCTTGTGCATGATAAGAAACCTGATCTTTTATTTCTCAGAGTATTTGGTGCTCTTTGTTACCCAACAAATGATAGCGAATATCTTGGAAAAATGCAAGCAAAAGAAAATATTAGGATTTTTGTTGGATATGCTCCCAGCAGGAAGGGTTATAGAATATACAACAAGAGAACCCGTCGAATAATGGAAACCATTCACGTCTGATTCGATGAACTGACTGACCAAATGGCTCATGTACACATCATTTCAGGACCCGAGCCTATCTTATCAACTTTTGCAACTACTTACGCACCACCTACCAACAAAGATCTAGAGATTTTATTCCAACCGATGTTCGATGAATTCTTTGAGCAATCCAGAGAGAGCGAATCAGTACCTTCTGCATTCGAAGTTAACACTCAAGTTGTTTCTACGGGTACATCTATTTCTACAATGTTTGCTCAAGATGCACCATCTTCAAGTAATTCACCGTCATCATTAGAAGTACAACTTCCCGTCTTTAATCAAGGTGTTGTAGCTGGACCCACTTTGGAAGACAACCCACTTGCTCAAGCTGCTATACATCCCTCAGTTAACCCTTTTTCTAGAAAACCTGGTTCTGCATAGTCATCATCAGGGGATGTTAGTTTAGCTGATCCTAACCAAGTTACCTAACCTCCAGATTATCTCGGAAAATGGACCAAGGATCATCCGATTAATAATGTAGTTGGTAATCCTTCTCGTCCGATATCCACCAGAAAACAGTTAGCTTCCGATGCTCTATGGTGTTGTTACCATTCTGTACTGTCCAAAGTCGAACCAAAGAACTTCAAAATGGTCGTGACTAAAGATAGCTGGTTTAAAGCTATGCAAGATGAAATTTACGAGTTTAATCGACTTAAAGTATGGGTGTTAGTACCAAGACCAGACCATGTAATCATCATTGCTCTCAAGTGGATTTACAAAGTAAAACTTGATGAGTATGGTGATGTTCTGAAAAATAAAGCTCGGTTAGTAGCAAAAGGATATTGTTAAGAGGAGGGTATCGATTTTGAAGAATCAATTGCACCTCATTTGCACCCGTTGCACGGATAGAGGCAATCAGAATCTTCATTGCCAATGCTGCCAGCAGAAACATGATCATTTACTAGATGGATGTCAAGACTGCTTTTTTGAATGGCGAGCTACAAGAAGAAGTCTTTGTCAGTCAACTGGAGGGCTTTGAGGATCCAGATCATCCTACTCACGTCTACCATCTAAAGAAGGCTCTTTATGGCTTAAAGCAGGCTCCAAGAGCGTAGTATGACACCTTATCAAAGTTCCTCGTGGCTAACAAATTCATCAAGGGTGCTGTAGATCCAACGTTATTCACACACAAATTAGGCAAACATATTCGTCTCGTTCAAATATACGTAGATGATATCATTTTTGCCTCAACTGATCATAATGCGCGTAACATATTTTCAAAAGAGATGAGCTCCAAATTTCAGATGTCAATGATGGGACAAATGTCATTTTTCTTAGGATTACAAGTTTCTCAAAGTCCCGGAGGTATCTTTATTAACCAGGCAAAATATTCTCTTGAAACCTTAAAGAAATACAGAATAGATCTTTCCAACCCTGTCGATACACCTATGGTGGATTGTTTAAAACTGGACGAGGATCTCTTAGGGATTCCAGTTGACCAAACTCGATTTAGAGGAATGGTTGGCTCCCTAATGTACCTCAATGTCAGTAGACCCGACCTTGTATTCGCTATGTGCATATGTGCTAGATATCAGGCTAAGCCTACCAAAAAGTACCTAGAAGCAATAAAACGGGTCTTTCGGTACCTAAAAAGAACCATTAACATGGGACTTTGGTATCCGAAGGACAACGCTATGTCACGAACAGCTTATGCAGATGCAGATCATACGGGATGTCAAGATTCGAGAAGAAGTACGTCGGGAAGTGCTTAGTTTCTTGGAGATAGATTGGTTAGCTGGTTATTAAAGAAGCAGAGAAGCATTGCCATCTTAACCATAGAGGCTGAATACATTGCAATGTCTAGATGTTTTGCTCAAATCCTTTGGATGCGATCTTAGCTAAAAGATTATGGCTTTGGATTCAATAAAATTCCTCTGTATTGTGATAACAAAAGTGCCATTGCTCTCTGCTGCAATAATGTCCAGCACTCAAGGTCAAAGCACATCGACATACATCACCATTTCATTCGAGAGCAAGTGGAAAATGGAGTGGTTGAACTTTACTTCGTGGGGACGGAATATCAACTTGCGGACATTCTCACAAAAGCATTACCAAGAGAGCGGTTCGAATTTCTGCTATCACGTCTTGGGATGAAGAGTATGTCCCCAGAAACTCTCAAACACCTTCAAGAAGGAGAGGATGAGTATAGGATTGTCTTCGTATATCCTTTGTACATAATTAATTAAAAAAATGTGTGTCAATAAGTGATTAATTTTGCCCAGTTATGGATTATGTTATATCCATGCATCAGGTGAATGAGTGTATGTGTCAGTGCATTTATTTATGAAAACGAGAGAAATCTTGTTTTAATTGGTGTTGTTAAAAAGTATCAGATGTCATCAATTTTCAAAAGAATTTTTTATCTCTTAAACAATGTCTACCGCTCTTTAAATAGAAAACGAGACATTATTTGAGAGGGAGAAAATATCAAATTCTTTCAAAAAGTAATCTCGAATGAAAGGAAAAGTTTTATCAATAACGGATCATCATTTAAAAAGGAGTGAGTTAATTAATTTTAAGTCATTAGAAATTAAGATGTTATTGGTATTAACTTTTAGGGATAGGTCTTAAGATCTATCAATACAACAATAGGGGCTTAATATGTCATTTTTATATCTTGTTTTGCCTTGGCAATAAGTTTATAAAGGAAATAGACATGAAAATAAAGAACAAGGACCAAACTTGCCATTTCTGAAAATTGAGCCAGTTACATATTTCGATTACACACACACACTCACATATTTCACTCTCTTAAACACTTAAACGCATTTCGATCGAATCATAACTTGAATTTTCAATCTCGTTTCAAGACAAAAGGTACACTCCTACATGTTTAACACCCGTTTCTAATCTCGTTGTTAAAAGGAATTAATTTAAAACCTATTTTTGAACTCTTAATCGATTAAAAATGTGTTAGGGTTCATAAATTAAAAGTTGCAGATTTTCTTAAACTAATTGAGGGGTATTGAGCGTTGGGGTGCGATTAAGCCTAGTTTGAAATAGTTTTTCATATCTCTAACTTATGAGTGAGTTATTTTGATTTTTATGATGATGAATGTAGCGAAACATGCATGTGTGTATAATTCGTTATGGGATTATGTTGGATAGTCTCATAATAACTCCTTTATGCCATTAGAGTAAGTTTTTGAGAACTAGGTTCTCTATTGCTTGTAAATCTCTCGTCCCTATGATCGATGAGCAGTTATGTAGTGTAAAAGTTGTTATTGTGTCATGATACATGTGTGTGCTAACTGCTAGAGGGTCCTAAGTATGTGTTGTGAGCTTCCTAGTTGCCTTAGATCATAAAATTACGTGTTTTCCCTTTGATTGAATGCATATGATGATTTTCGAGCTCATTTGTTGCGTACGTTGTTGTGATTATGGATTCTAAGATGCTTAGGATTGATCTGTGATGCTTGCTTGAATGATTTGAAACATGTCTGTTTTTAACTGAGAGAAATATGTTTACATGTTTCAAGCAAAACATGTTTACATGTTTCAAGTAAAACATGTTTACATATTTCAACCAAAACATGTTTACATGTTTCAAGCAAAACATGTTTACATGTTTCAAGTGAAACATGTTCACATGTTTCAAGCGAAACATGTATACATTGTTTCAAGCGAAACATGTTTAAAAGGTCAAGCGAAACATGTTATTATTTGTTAAGCGAAACATGTTTAAAATTTCAAGCGAAACATGTATGAATTTCTGTTTAAGCGAAACACGTTAAGCAGTTTCAAGCGAAACATGTACAGGTACATTTTTCAAGCGAAATATAACAAAAATACAAAAAGAAACTCTGCCTAAATTTTCTAAAATTTGTGTAATCTTGTGCTTAATGTCATATAAATTCATGTGTCATGTTTAAATGTGTGTTATTTGCCCTCTATGTGAATATGAGTCTTAATTTCAAACTGAATCTGTCTTGTTGACTTATCAGTTGACTTTGACTAATTATTATTAGATGACTCACTCTTAGAGTGTTGTAACTCTGTCACGTATGCATGAAACCTAACAATTGCATGTTTCTAAAACCAATCAACTCATCAAGGATAATCAAAGCTATTCAGTAGAATATATCTGTTGGGTATATAAACTGTATTGGTTATTTCTTAAGCAGAATCATGAATCCTCAAAAAATAGAACAAGTAATTGCTCGTGATGAACTATGGGAACCTGCTGCCGAAAGGGTCAAGATAAGCCCTACAAATGTTAGACTGGAAACCACTGTGAAGTAGAAAGAAGAAACCTTTCAAGTTGTTATTGATGTGATCAAGAATTATACATGCTTCAAGGCATTCACAAATTTCTGCTGATGTCCCTGAAATACTTATGAAACAGTTCTGGTACACCATTAAGAAGCTCAAAGGCTTTGAATCTGGATCTTATGAATTTCTTCTGGCCAACAAAACATGTGAGGTTGATGCTGATGTCTTCAGGAAGGTACTTGGTATCTGTCCAAGGAAAGAAGGTAAATAATTCATTGAGGTGCAAAATGACGAAGACACTCTCACCTTCCTCGTTGATCTTGGATACACAGGTCCACTTCACAAGTATACAAATATGTTTGTGGACCACATGCATCAGCCTTGGAGAACTATGGCAGCTTGCATCAACAAATGTCTCTCTAGAAAGACAACTAGCAATGACAAATTGAGAAAGTCAATAATTGATATTCTATTAGGCATGTTTTATAGAGAGAATGTTGATTATCCATCTTTGATTTGGGAAGACATTGCTTACCAAATTGATCATAGACGGGAGAAGAAGTCAAGGCGTGAAAATATGCCATATCCTCGATTCACCAAAGTTATTATCAATTACTTCCTCTCCTAGCACAAGTCTCTCAAGAAGCTCAAGCTTAAACACTTTCATACAATCAAGGATGACAGTACTGTGAGTCGACTCAAGTTTGTCAGAATTGGTGAAGACGTTCAGCAATATGGACTTGCCATTCCTGCTACTATGCTTAATAATGATATTATTCAATCAAAATCGTACAAGATGTTTATCTTATACTCTACTGGTCAAATACCTACTAAGAAGAGCAGAGGGAAAGGTTCTCAAGGGGAGAAGATTACAGATACTACTGAAGAAACTATTGATGTATTTGAAGAGTCTGACCCAAAACCTCTTGTCAAAAAGAAAACTTCCAATAGAATAGTTGTTACGAAGAAAGCCACAATCTCAGCTGATGACAACATCATTCTTGATCTAGACTTAGCCTTGGAATTAGGTAAATCAATCAACTTAACTAAAGCTGAAGAAGAGGCTGCTGCAAGACAAGTTCATGCTACTAATGCAAGAATTGTGACAGAATCTGTCACCAAGCCTGCAAGAAGAAGACAGTCAGATATTGCTTTCAAAGATACCTCTAGCGTGTCAAAGAAGAGGACTTATGATCCGTCCAAGAAGCTCAAGGGTGTTCAAACTCTTACTCTTGCTGAACAAGAGGCTGCTGATATAATGAAAGCTCTCAAAGAAAGTAAGAAAACAGGCACGAGACAGCCTGGTACTGGTACCTCAAGTAAAGGAACTGGCACTAAGCCAGTAGTTTCTGATGAGGAAAAGATTATTCTTGAGTGGGGATCAGATGAGGAAAGTGAACACTCTAATAGAGAGACTGATGCTGATGAGAATGATAATGAGGAAACTGAATCTGATTCTGAAGAAATCTACAAGTACAAGATAAAAGTGCTTAATGATGCTGATGAAGAAATGAAGGATGATGAAACTATTGAGCGTGGGATTAAGGAAAAAGGAGGAGTTGACTGATGCAGCCAAAACAGACATTGAAAAGACTGCAGATCCAACCAAAGAGACTTCTGAGCAACCATTAACATCTTCAAGTTTATCTGTGTCTTCTGATTATGGTACTCAATTTCTTAATTTATCTCATAATGAAGATCAGTATAGTGTTCTAAAAGATTCCTCAGAAGCAGAAACAACTCTACCACCACCTCCAGTCACATCTACTATCTCAAATCTGCAACAAACAACACCAATCCCAACACCACCAATCACCACAAAAGTTACATCCATCGTATTTGCTTTAACATAAATCATTGCACTCACCGCTATTCAGCTAAGAGTTGCAAAATTGGAATAAGATGTATCTGAACTAAAACAGACTGATCACTCTGCTGTGGCTCTGGCTTCTATTCAATCACAAGTTTCTATCGTTGTTGATAAGTATCTAGGAATGAAACTTGATGATTCCCTCCATAAGGTTCTTGAAAGACACACTACAGATTTAATTCAGAAATACTCTGTGCATCCTATTCCAGAGTCAAGCAAGAAGCAAGAATCTGAGAAGAGTGCTGAAGAGATTATCAAAATCAAGAGGGAACAAGCTGGGAAGTAACCGACGCTAAAGTATACCATCAAGTCAACTTACAAAGCGACACTTAAAGAGTTTGATCAAAAGAGCGCTCTCTTCAAAACCATGCATAAGAATAAGACTTTCAACAGAAATCCTGCCAACTACAAATTATACCATGCTCTCATGGAAGCGTTGATAGAGGATGAAGATGCCATGGAAAAGGAAGTTGCTGACATGATAAAAGATCATAAAAGAAAGCATGATGATGATGATGATGAATGCCCTTCAGCTAGACCAGACCAGGGAAAGACTACAAAGAGGAGAAGAACCAAAGAATCTAAGTCTGCTAAGAAACCATCCACCACCAAAAAAACCTCTAAATATAAAGCTCCTATAAAAGGCTCTAAAACTGGTAGTCTGCATCAGCAAGGGAACTAGTTCAAGAGCCTATTGCTGAGGTGATCATGGATAAAGCAACCAATTATGAGGGCGAAGACGTGGTTTGTAATGATGATCAGCCACAAGATTCTTACACACCCAAGACAGACAAGACAGATAGACGAACATGGTTCAAACAACCACCAAGGCCTCTTACTCTAGACCCAGAATGGAACAAGTGTCAGGTTGTACTTGATCAACCAGAACAGACTTGGTTCAATAATATAGTGTCTACTTCAAAGGATCCTCTAACCTTTAACGATCTTATGGCCACTCTGATTAATTTCTCGAAGTTTGTGCTAAATGGACTCAAGATTGATAACCTCACTCAAGACATGTTATTAGGACTTGTCTTTAACTTGTTAAAAGGTATGTGTTCTAGCAGCATTGAGTTAGAATTTAACCTTCAAGAGTGCTTCAATGCTTTGACAGACAAGCTTGATTGGAACAATCCAGAAGGAGATCGCTACCCTTATGATTTAACCAAGCCTCTTCCCTTTCAAGGTGAATCACCCAATCTTACCGTTGTTGTTGATTACTTCTTCAACAACGATCTAGAGTATCTGAAATCTTCTAATCTAACAAGGAGCTATACTACATCAATCATGAAGACTAAAACTGCTCGGTACAAGATTAAGGGAATTGAAGACATGGTCCCTACTTTTTGGAGTACCATCAAACACGGGTATAACAAAGATGCTAAAAAGGGGATCAAGCATTAGGGTGAAAGGCGCAAACTGTGGTACAGATCTCAGCAGAACAAGTTGATGTGTCGCTGTGTAGGTGTTATTTTTATTTATCAAGATTTTACATTTATATTTAGCCGACTAACCTAAAGACAACACTTTAATGGGTAGTACCTGGTCAAGATGTAGCTTCGCGGTAAGTAGGGTGTCGAACACTAAGAGTGAGAGTAACCTAATATTCTATCAGTTTTTTATTCTATCTAGATTAGCCTAATTAATGATTAAACCTATGCAATACATATTTACTAAGGTAAATAAGGGGGTTCAGTCTGAGAGACTGGTACAGGTTTATGGTGACAAAAACTAATTCAAAGCACAATAAACACAATAGAAAAAATAACAGAAGATAGAAGAGCGGTACAAGCCAAATATAAGAAGATGGTATTAACCATGTTAATCTGATTACATGTTGATTGGTTTAATTAGTGCAATGGCTGTTTATTTCGAGGCGACATATCATTCATAGACTTAGGCGGGACTTCATCCTAAGACCTAGATACGAACAATCCTGTCACGATTAACGCATTCGCATAAAGCATCCTATAGTTCAATTATAATTCATCTTAGGGAATTAAAGCAGCGGTGATCCTGTTAATACTCTAGCCCATCAGGACTTTACCCACTTACTACTTGATGTTGTCTTATACACCGGTAGTCCACCACTAAAGAACTATACCAATTAATCAAGAACAATACTGGTTGAACAATTATCGGGTCACCTGCCGGTCTAACTAAGCTCATAATTAAAGGGTACATACAAGGCGTCAATTGTGATCCTATTGGTCCGGGCATATAAGGCACAACATGGAGAGCTATCCCGACATCTAGATTACTGGTTAAGTCTCACTAGACCCAGTTGAATGATAGGTCGCATGTTCAAGCACATAAATAAGCATAAGGCGATAAACATAATTAAACAACAACGATTAAGTAAACAAGCCTAAAATCAAACCAAATCAAACATAATAATCTTCAAAACATGGCTAATACCTGAGGGTATTAGCCCACAATCATTGTCATAGTTACAAACATTATCAAACAATTATAAATCGAATGATTAAGAAAGTAAAAATTACACGATGTCTTCTATGAAATTATGGATGATGCTTGACCTTGGCTGCTCTTCTAATCTTCAGAAATTCAAGCTTAAATGAATAGTATACAAAGAATGTAGTTTGCACACTAAAAACTCGTAGTGGAGTTCTCTATTTATATTTTCTAAAAATTGGCCGATACGCCGTATAGGTTTGTTGGTATACGGCGTATCGGGGTGATTTCTCTGGAGTTCGCGATAAGATCAAATCAATCACAATTAACTGCTGGCAATTTACATTAACTTCGTATCTTTGATTGACTTCCAGCATGTGCATATGGCCTATAGAGGAGTTAATACGCCGTATAATCAAATCAATAATGATTATTTGCACCAATCTCATTAATTTCGTATCTTTGACTGATGGCCAGTTGGTGCATACGGCATATAGAGAATTGACTGATACGCTATATAGGGATTTGATCAATATGCGTTCCTTGTGATGAGCTGGCACTGATACGCCGTACCTTCCTTGTTGGATACGGCGTATAGTAGCAGATTTCTATTTTCTTCAAATGTCTTCGTTTAAGTTCCAGAATTACGCCTTTTAGCTTCTTCTTCACAAGTTACTCCTGAATTACTACAATTGTAAACTTTAAACAATTAAGCACCAATATCTTGCAATAATTATGCAAAAGTGGTTAAAATGATAGTAAAATATAACGTTATTTGATGTTATCAAATATCCCCCCACTTGAATCCTACTTGTCCTCAAGTAGACTTTAGAAAGGTTTTTAAAAATATATCCCAACCGAGGTTAATGACGTTTTTCGTTAAGCACTTTTATTGTTCTAACCACCTGTACAAAACCAAGCTCCTCACAAAATATGGGAATGAAAACACTCAGATCACTCAACTAATCTAGGGTGTAACATTTAGTAGTACCTTCATAAGCTCAGTCGTAATTAGCTTCGTATCATAGGCTTGGCAAGGATACACATCTCTACCTTTAAAGCTAAGGATTAACAAGTTAAAAGGTAAATTGGGTATTTATTCAAAGGCTCGGGGGTTTAATCATTCTTATAAGGATAAAGAATGATATAGGGTATGAAGCTTCTAACTTTCACCAAAGGTCGTCGTCAAACAAGGCAGTTGAGACCTGCATACACACCCGAATCCACAAGATAGACATCCAAGCTCGTACACATCCTCGCTCGAGTAGATCCTAAGGTTAGTTATCAGGAAAGGGAAGTAAAATGGTTGTTAAATAAAAATCACAAAACAAATAGATTAAAGCCAACAAGTAAGGTGCGGTTGCTAGTAACTTTCCCCGACCGTCCCATGATGAAGACTCAAACATATAAATAAGCGTCTCGATCACAAGATGATAAAGACAACCTAAGTTGGCGTTCCCATAACGGTCAACTTCCCTTACATCCTTGAACTTTACATACTTTACAACATAAGTGGTGATATCGGCCACTTTTTACAATACTCTACATCGTTGATTTTTTTGTACGTATCAACGAATAGTCGACTCTTTTTCAAATAATTCCTTCGGTATAAGCTTTTGAACCGACTATGATTCTTTTTTTTCAATATGTTTTTTTTACTAACATAATACATCTCGGTGTAATTTCACCGTCTTCACTTTCATCATTCATCCGGCAGATTTTTCCTTTGAAATTTTCTTCTTCGGACATAATACATAATTGCGAAAGTAGCAAAATACATGAGCTACAAATATTCCCATTGCATTGTGCAATTTTCCCGACCTTTATGGAGATAGAAAAATTTTCACTTTGATGCAGGAACTACAAAACTTTACACGAAAGCAACTAGCAACATTGATTAAAATAGGCTTTAATCTACACGGTAGGCTAAGGCGTAAAGGTGAAACAAAACAATTTTTTAGTTGGTGTGGAAAAAGAAAGGAATGGCTCAGCAGGTTTTTCTAGGGGTATCTTACTCTAAAAATGAGAGTAAACAAAGGGTTACACGGGGGTTAACTAACCAGTGTAGTTAGTTAATAAAACAACATGTAAGGTTTTTTGGTTTAATCCTAGAAATTTACCAGTTAACATGCTACTCCATCTAAATCCATAGTACTTATCATTGAGGTCTCGAGTGATATACCAGGCCAAGTTCTAAAGTCCACTACATCACCGACGCACACAAATTTTTGTAGAATTTTAGTAAGCAATTGGAAATGGATAGGCTTAATTCTCACAAATAGGCAATAAGGGTTATAGTGCGCTAGGTAATGTAACTAGTGATTTTTCACAAAAAGTCATGCTAAAAAAATTAAATTTGGACCATTTTTAAGCATGTAGCATCTTATTTGTAAAAATGAGGACAAGTACATTCTAATTCTCTGTCCCCCCACTTAAATTATACAACGTCCTCGTTGTATATAAAATAATTAAATAATAAGGGAAAAGAATTAGAACGAGGAAAACTCCCCTGATATTTTGCTCCGGATGATTCTCCATTTTGAGTATTTGAGCAAAAAGCTTTGTGTTAACGAGGGCTTCAGATTGCCCGAGAGAGTTCAACACTTCGGTCAATTTTCAGAATATTCTCTTTAAATTGAATTTCGTTTCATCAAGGTCCTGCATGAAAGTTAGAATACGTTCGTGTAATTCGTACTTTCACTAACCTACAAAAGAAGCAAACAATTAAAACATACAACTATGCAGAGTTACAATACGCCATATCCCAAACCCTAGGATACGCCGTATGTAATTCTGCGAAAACAATTAAATGCTGGAAATTAAAATACAAACTGATAACGTCCAGACATGCATACGCTATATCCTAATAGGTTCGATACGCCGTATGTATGTCTGGGAAAGCAAACAATTTAAATTCAAACAATTAAAAGTGCGACAAACAATTAAAAACAACCGGGTTGTCTCCCGGGAAGCACTTTTGTTTCAGCCGGTCATTAAGTTTGACCATTTTCCTATTTCTATTCATTCTTCTGGTGTCGTCATAACCCATCCTTCATTAGTAAGTGTAGATCCCAGTTGAGTAAAGATCTTTCTTAGCCTGTTAAGGGTTATAGCTAATATGGATAGTTCCACACCAACTATAGGAGAAACACTAACTATGAACACTATTGATTATGCGGAAACTAATCAATAATGCTAAGAAGAACAATGAATTAATAACTAAACTTTTATATTAATCTGCCAAAGTGATTACAAATTACTAACTATTTGATGTGAAGGAGATATGTTTTTGTGTGTGTGAGATATCTTTTCTAATGTCGTAGGGTTCCTTTTATACACCAAGGATAAACCCTAGACTTACAAAACAAGTAAAAGATAATGCATATCTTTTCCTATAATATCTCATGCATATCTCTTAAACGGTACTAACTATTTTGTACTGGCGGTACAAACTAACACTAACGGTACAAACTATAACTGTCGGTACTAACTATTACAACTAACGATACTAAGTTAGGAAACATAATTCCTAACAATCATCCCCTAAACATGTTTGTTGAACTTGTTTAACTTCATGTTTCTCTTGATGTAAATGTCTTGAACTTCATGGAGGATGTATCCAAACACTCTGTCAAATCTTTGACTCAATCTAAAATAGACTTAAGTACCCTTGATCCTTTCAGTATCATTCTTGGATCTTCACTTTTGATAATATTGAATTCTTGTACCAATATCTTGATCACTTTAGCAGCTTTCAATCCTTGTCTTCTCAGTGCCATGTCTTGTCTGCAACACAGCTACATCTTTCCTGCAACAATCCAACTAAGTTGGCTTTGTAGTTTTTGGCAAACTACCAGCCATAAACGGATTTGATATTCCTTTACCAGTTGCCGTTTGCTCTGGGATAGCCAATTCTTCATTGTAAACACAAGGTGAATTGATAACCCTATAGTTTTTGGTAAACTATCAACCATCAATGGATTTGATTTGTCTTTACCAAAAGCCATTTGCTTTTGGACTAGTCAATGCTTCATTTTCATAACATGGTGCATTGATAACCATATAGTTTTTAGCAAACTATCAGTTATCAATAGATTTGATTAGTCTTTACCAGGAACTGTTTGATCCTGGACTAGCCAACTCTTTACTATGAAGCAAGGTGAGTTGAGAACCATACAATTTTTGGTAAATTGTCAACCATTAACGGATTTGAGAAGTCTTTACCACAAGCCGTTTTCTTATGGACTAGCCAGTTCTTATGTTTGTTAAACATGGTGAACTGATGACCATTTGTTGTGTGGTTTAGAAACCAACACTCAAGGACCCTCCTCATCTCCATTAAGGTTTTCAGGTTCCATCTCTGCAATTAACTTCTTGACAAACCTGATCAGCTCCAATGCCATAGTACTGTCTTCTTCAGTTTCCAACTTCAATTCCAGCATTTGTGATAGTACTTCCTTCCTCAAAGGATACTTATTCTCCATAACTATATGAATGACTAATCCTTCATCTGTCATCAAAGTGTGTACTCCTGAAGAATCATGGAGCTTCCAGTTTACTACCTTCCAATCTTGCTATGAAATCCAAAACTCATCTTCATCACTTAGATTGAACATGATCATTAAGTCTCCCTAAAGTATCTTGTCAAATCCTTCAGGTATCTCATCTTGGTATTTGTCCATCACAAGTTGATATATAGCACATAAGTCTTCTCTATCAAGTATGGAAAACACTCTCATCAGGGTACTAAAGTATCTCTTTTGTCCATTGCTTCTAGTCACCACATTTATATAAACCTCTTCTAAAGCTTTTGTTGCATCAAAATGTGGTCTAATTGTAAGATACTCAGACTTCCATTCTATGATAGGGAACTTTTTGTCAAGAGTTTCATAATCCACCTCTTTGTCATCATCAGGAGTTATAACTAAGCACAATCTTAGCTCATTATTCTCCTTCTCAGCTTCAGATTCATCATCTTTGGAAGTGTCTTTACTGAATTTTCTTTTCTTTGACTTTATTTTCTTCCTTGTGCCAAGTTTTCTTTTTCTTGTACCTTCCTCTTTTTTGACTTCCTCCTTAACACTGTCATCCTTCTTTACTATCTTCTTTGAAGGATCATCTACTTGTTCATTCATCTCCTTGATCAGTCTTTCATCTTCAGTAGAACCAATGGCAATGAAGTTTTCATCAGACTTTTTCAACCTTTCATACAAGACTTGTATTTCTTCAAAAGTTTTGGTCTTCAAATCAGCATGTTTCTTTCCTCCAACATGCTTTAAGTATGTCATCATTTGGTTCCTTAGCTGATTTCTTGAAGGAGGTTTGTTTCTGATAGCTTCATATCTTTGTTGAGCAAGAAATCTCCTTTATGCAGCAATGGTGTCATGAAGAGACTTGGCTCTCTGTTCAATGGTGTACTTCTCTCTTTCTTTTTTTTGAAGCTCTTTAGCAAGAATCTTGTCTGCATTAATTCTAGCCTGAATAGAATCATACTCATCTGTGAGTGCAGCCTTAGTAGCTTCTTCTTCAGCTAACCTTTTCTTCTCCTCTTCAGCTTCCCATTCCTCTTGAACCTTTCTGGCCACCTCTTCATCATTAGCAAGCTGTTTAAACTTCTTTTCAGCTTTAGTGATTATCCTCTTATTCAGTATCAGATTCATCTTCCTTTTTAATCCTTCCTTTGCCTTTAGCTTTTGGATCAATCTTTGGAAGAGGCTTCAATGTTAACACTGATCTTGTTAAAGTAGGCCTTGGTCTCTCAATATCCTCAACATCCTTAAGCTCTACTCATTTTTCTTTTTCCTTCAATTTTACCTTGTTCTGACTCATAGTGATGAGAACTTGTGCAATAGTCTCATCATCACCAAATCTGTTAGAGTAGGTGTTGAAGTTGTTGTTGGAGCTGTAGGAGTAGTTGTTGGAGTTGTTGGAGTAACACTTTCTCTTGGATCTTGCTCTTTATCCTCAGCAATACCTTTAACCTGACTGTCAGTACTAACTTTTGGCTTGTCGGTACCTTCACTTGGCTTGTCGATACTATCTTTTGGCTTGTCGGTACCTTCACTTGGCTTGTTGGTACTTTGATTTGGATTGTTAGTACTTTGATCCTCAGCCCTTCCCTTATCCTCAGCAAGAGTGTAGTCCATGGCTTCATCAATATCCATATCCAAATCATCCCAGTTAGTGTTTGTTGGCACAGATGGTGGTGTAGCTTTAGAAGATTTGATAGCTTTCCTCCCCTATTTGGATACACTCCTCCTCTTCTTTGATATCTTCATCCTAACAGCCCTACACCAAGCTTTGTGTTGATTGATAACAGGTCTGGCATGCTTCTTTAGCTTCTTGACTTGAGTCTTCAAAGCTTTAATTTCTTCAGCTTGGTCTGTGACCTGTTTACATAAAGACATACAAAGATCATATACACTTTAGAGTGTCAGTTCATCCTCATTCCCTGATAAGGATCTATCACTGGATGAATGTCCTTCATGATTTCCACCAGAACCCTCTAGATTGAAATCAGTAATAGGGGTAGAAGGTCTAAGAGAAGGGTCAGGCTGTGGCTTAGGGTTGTCTTCACTTGGTTGAGTAGGAGAGGGTATTGGTTGAGAGTCAAATGGTCTTTCTGAAACTTCACCCTTATCCTCTGTTGTTTTAACCAACATAGAGTCAAACAAAGGTGTGACCTTCCTTGAAAAGTTTTTACCCTTTTTAACCATAAATGTCAAAACCTTTTTAGTTAAAGTTGGTATAGGAAAGTGATCCTTAGGGACAGGTACATTCTTTAACTGTTTGCTCAAAAAGATTTGTAAAAATCTTGGATACATGACAAACTTCTTAGTTGCGTCCAAGTGTCTCATCATACCATCAAAAATTAGTTTTGAAAAGTTGTATTTTTGATTAGTTGTTAAACAAATCACTGCTGTGGCAATATTAGTGGGAATTTGATCCCAAGAAGTGCTTTTAGAACTGATGCAGTGATTCATGGTATGAAAAAGAAACTTCCATTGAGGTGAAAAGAGGGCTTTATTAAAAGTTAAAGTGTATAGGTCCCCCCATACCCCATTAACTGAATATTGTCAAATATAGCATGATTGTTCAAAGTATCTATCCCATCAGCATCATCAAAAAGAAGATCACTTCTTATTGATGCCTCTGAGATAGTCACAGGCTTGCCAGCAACAATAGCATCAATATAACTAATGTTGTTGACTGTTCTGGACTTAGCAGTTGTCCAGAACTGTTCAACAAACATAGTTGAGACAATGGGACTTACAGTGAGTGCATAGTGAATTGAACTGCGTGTGAGAAAGTCCATAAGCTCATGAAACTCTGTGTTCGCATCATTCTTCTCCAAGTAGGCAACCATATTGTGCTTAGGGCAGAAATCTAAACCAGCATTGTTGAAGTGATTTTGTTAATCATCGGTGATGAATAATTTAGGTTTTATTAATTGAAATCGATTGGGAGAGTTTAGGTGAATAAACTATGTAATTGAGATGGGTATTTATAGGTGGAGCAATCCCAATGGCGAAGAAACCGCTAAAACTTACACTTTAGACCCCTACCAGTATTTTTGCTAACGGCTTTATAGCGGTACAAACTTTGCCTGTCGGTACTAACTATAAGCTTGTCGGTACTAACCTTTGTCAACCAAAAATTGAGCAAGTCTGGCAACAAGAGCTGTTTAGTACCGTCCATAGCACTCTCCAATTACTTCTAGAACCCAAATAACTCTATGAAAAACATCACCATTGTCAATATCCTTTTGCTCACTGAACATTCCATACAAACTGTACAATTCATCATGTTACCTCCCCTTAACTAATGCAGCCTATTGATTAATCATCCTAATAGTGACAACCAAGAACTGGAACCTGCTAACATCAAATGCCTTGGTCAAAAGATCAGCTACATTGTTATCAGTATGTATCTTGAGTACTTGAATCAACTTTTTCTCATAAGCATCCCTTTTGAAATGGTGCCTAATTTCAATATGCTTGGTCTTGGAATGAAATACTGGGTTCTTAACAATGCAAATGGTGCTCTCATTGTCAATATAAATCCTTGTATTCATAAAGTTAAACCCATAGTCCAACATTTAGTTCTGAATCCACAAGACATGTCCATAGCAATTTGCAGCAGCAACATATTCAGCCTCTGTAGTAGAAGTAGCCACAATTGTTTGCTTCTTGCATTGCCATGAAATCAACCTATGACCAAGAGATTGACAACCTCCTGTTGTGGATTTCCTGTCAAGGTTAGCACCACCATAGTCACTGTCTGAATAAGCTACCAAGTCAAAAGATGACTCTCTAGGATACCAAAGGCCTAGTTTGGGTTTTCCTTTAAGGTACCTAAAGATCCTTTTCACAGCCTGAAGATGTAAAGTTTTGGGAGTAACTTGGAACCTGCTACAAGCACATACAGCAAACATAATATCTGGTCTAGAAGCAGTTAGATACATTAAAGACCCAATCATGGACCTATAAAGATGCACATCCACATCAGCTGCTTCTTCATCCTTAACTAGTGGCTTATGAGTCTTAATGGGAGTACTAGCATGCTTCACACTAATAAAATCAAACTTCTTCAGGATCTCTGCAACATATTTATCCTGACTTATGAAAATACCATCTTCTTTCTGTTTGACCTAGAGTCCAAGAAAGAAGGTGAGTTCACCCATGGAACTTATTTGAAACCCGCTTTTCATTAATGCCTCAAACTCATCACACCAAGACTTCTTTGTAGAACTAAAGATAATATCATCCACATAAACTTAAACTAGCATGATATCCTTCTTATCCTTCTTAATAAAGAGAGTCTTGTCAATGGTTCCTCTTCTGAATCCACTTTGCTCCAAGAAAGTAGATAAGGTAGCATACCAAGCTCTAGGAGCTTGATGTAAACCATATAGAGCCTTCATAACCTTGTAGACCTTGTTTGGATACTTAAGATCTACAAAACCTAGAGGTTGAGACACATAAACTTCCTCATCAATGGTGCCATACAGAAAGGCACTCTTCACATCCATCTGATAAACTATGAATCCCATATAAGAAGCAAAGGCCAAAAAGATCTTGATGGCTTCAATCCTAGCCACAGGAGCAAAAACCTCATCATAGTCTATCCCTTCCTCTTGTCTATATCCTTGGGCAACTAATCTTGCCTTATTTCTAACAACAACACCTCTTTCATCCTTCTTGTTCGTGTAAACCCATTTTATCCCAATTGCCTTTTTCCCTAAAGGCAAATCAACTAAAATCCAAACCTTTTGAAGCTTGAACTGTAACAACTTTTCTTGCATAGCATCAATCTAACTTTCTTCTTCAAGAGCTTCAGATATCTTCCTGGGTTTAATCTGAGATAGGAAGCAAGCAAACAAGCAGTGCTGGAAGTCCTTGTGATTGTTTCTTTTTTGCTTTTGAATGTAGCTCACAAGAGCATGTGCTAAACCTTTTTCCACTTTGCTTCTTGTCTAAACTGCTGATTTTGGATCTCCAAGAATCTGAGAAGAGGGATGAATGGAGTGTATCCTAGATTTGGCAATAGGACTAACATCTATAAAGGTTTCCAAATTAGTGAAGTCAGTCACTACACCTTCATCATCATAAGAAGCATTGGTAAATAATCCATCTTTTGGAACTTCATGAATATCTTCAAGTTCAGGAATCTGAGAATCATCTTGATTAGCATACTTGAATGGACCAGGATAAAAAAATCTAGAAACATTATCATTGCCTGAAGAACTAGCAGTATTAACTGGTGTGCTAGCGGTATTAATATTGTTAGTACTGCTAGTTCTAGCAGCATCTTCTTGAAAAGACAAATCCTTAATATCTTGAGCAGATTGATTTCTAAGAACTTTAGTTGCATCATTTGCTTCATGTTCTTGTCTTTTAAGCTTCTCAAGTTCCTCCAAAAAGATTTAATGTGTCTGATTAACTGGTTCCTCATTTGGCTTTAAAATAGTGTCTTCATTAGGCTTTGCATCTTTCTTCTTTGTTTCTAAGCTCTTGAAAGGTGAAGAATAAGAAGGCCAGAATGGCAGTACAGAGTGTTCTTCAATAGGTTCATCTTATACTTTAGAATTTCCTGCATTATAATTATCTTGTGCACTTGCACTATCATTAGCTTCTATTGGACCCATAATTTTGTTAGCTTTGTTCTCTGCAATTACAGGCTGATAGTTCATAGAA
The DNA here is from genome assembly GCA_026074375.1 of Tanacetum coccineum. Taxonomy (NCBI): domain Eukaryota; kingdom Viridiplantae; phylum Streptophyta; class Magnoliopsida; order Asterales; family Asteraceae; genus Tanacetum; species Tanacetum coccineum. The sequence goes on from BQNB010049457.1 coordinate 36,342, forward strand.
TCAGTTAAATAATCAAGATCAAACAGCCAAGTAGGTCCTTTCCCTGCAACATTAGGTTTATTCTCTAAAAAGTTTATGTGCAGGTTTTCTTCAACTCTCTTAGTTTATAAGTTATATATCCTAAAAGCCTTGCTATTTAAGGAATACCCAACTAAGAAACCTTCATCAGCCTTTTCCTCAAACTTGCCCAGGTGGTCAATGGTATTCAAGATGGTCACATGACACCCAAAAGGTCTTATATAGCTTATGATTGGTATTTTACCAATTATAAGCTCATAAGGAGTCTTATTGTGAGACTTGGTCACTAACACCCTATTAAGAACATAACAAGCAGTACTAACTGCTTCAGCCCAAAATGTGTTAGGTAAAAATGAATCTGCTAGCATTGTTCTAGCAGCCTCAATTATGGTCCTATTTTTCCTCTCAGCAACTCCATTTTGCTGTAGAGTTCTGGCATTACTATATTCCCTCTTGATCCTTTTTGACCTACAGAATTCAATCATGTCCCTATTTTTGAATTATGTTCCATTATCACATCTAATGGTCTTAACCTTTTTGTTTAATTAGTTTTCAATTTGCCTTATAAAGTCCTTAAGGAATCCACTAGTTTCATCCTTAGTTCTTAACTAAACCTGCTAAAATCATCAGTGATAACTAGGCAATAAGTCTTATGATTTATACTCTTTACAGATGTAGGTCCAAATAAGTCCATATGTAAAAGTTGTAAGGGCTGACTAATAGAGCTTACTGATTTGGCCTTACAGGAGGCCTTGTGTTGCTTTCCTTTCTGACAAGTAACACAAGTGTGGTCATTTTGAAAAATCTTGGAAGGTAGACCTCTTACAAGATTTCCCTTTACAAGTTTGTTTAAAGTTTTAAAGTTAACATGACCCAACCTCCTATGCCATTTGTTAGATTCATTAACTGTGGCCTTTGCAATTAAACAAGCTAAACCTCCAGTAGGAACAATGTTCTCCAAGTTGAAACTGTACATATTGTTTTGTCTAGGGATTTTAAGTAATACTTGATTTTCATCAGGCAACTTAAATTCAGGAGACAACACAAGACATTCAGTGTCTGTAAAGAGAACCTTGTTCTTCTTGTCACACATTTGTGACACAGAAAAGAGATTAAAATGTTGTAGTTCTTTCACAAAGGACACATCCTCAAAATCTAACTTTCCAGTTTTAATTTTACCTTTTCTAGTTATGTAACCTTTACTACCTCCAAAAGTAACAGGGCCTCCATTATAGTCTTGATATTCAGCAAGGTAGGCCTTGTTTCCAGTCATGTGCCTAGAGCATCCACTATCAACAATCCTTTTAGTCTTTAAAGCTTTATGTGGATCATCCTGCACATGAAGAAGATAAGTTAGTTCTCTTTAAGGACCCAAGCCACAGCTGACTTGGGTCTGCCTTGTGGATCAACATATTTAAATGTCTTGTAAGAGCATGATCCACTGTTGTTCTCGGACCTGTAGGTAAATTCATTTTGTTTATAATCCCAAGACCAACATGCTAAGGACTTAACATCATTACCCTGATTTCTCTTAGCAGTATTAACCACTGCTTGTGACCTAGCAGTATTAACATGTTTTTCATTTGAAGTATTAGTCTTTGGTCTCCAAATCATGTTATTGGTTACTGTTTTATTTTGAAAGGGTCTTCTAACTGATGAATGAGATTTTCTAAAAATGTTTTGTCTCATATATGCAACATTCTCAGTTGATTTTGGTGACACAGACACAAAATTTCTACTAGCGGTATTAACATTTGGCCTAGCGGTATTAACTTTTCTAGGTACCGCTTGCTTTCAGAAATTTTGTCTAGCAGTATTAACTGGAATTTTGCCAGTTCTAGTTAGTACTGCTTTTGGAACAAATTTGTTTTGGTGATTTATTCTTTGCACATTGTTCCATATTGGTCCACTTTCCCTTGGACCAGTACCCTTAAACCCCTTTTTGTTTTGTTCAGCCTGTTTAGCCATTCTTTTCTCATGAAAATCACATTCTTTAATTAGATGGCTATAACTACCACATATAAAACATGCTCTTCTAGTAGAACCATATCCCAAACCCATTCTCTTAGGACTCTAACTATATGAGTTAACATTTTCCCTAGGAGTTTTTACATGCTTAACAAATTTATCAGCAAAACAAGGTTTTTCTTGTTTTAATGAAACCTTGGGCACATAGTCATTATCATTGTCAGACTCATACTCCTCAATGATAGGAGCATCAGTCCAAACTTTGGGTTTACAAACAACTTTGGGTTCATTAATAACCTGTTTAGGCATAGGTTCATTAACAACTTTAGGTGTGTTATTACTAGAATCTGAATCACAAGAAGTATATTCACTGGTTTGAGTGTCTGATTCACTAGTTTCACTACTTTCATATTGTTTCTTACCATATGTAAATTTTGAATCATCTATTTCTTCATCAGTTCTAGTAGGCATGTAAATCATAGGTGAGGGTACAGCATGCATTTCATTAGCCTTAACAAACCTATCATTCAGAGGTCTATCTTCTACATCATTCTCTGTACTGTTAAACACACTTTGAAATACTTCTTTTTCATAACTTAGGTTTCCATCAAACCTGTGATCCCCATATCCAAGCCCAAACTTATCATTAGCACTCATTTGACTACCTAGTAGTTTACCTAAATTCTTAGAAGAACTTTTCCACTATTCAAGTTTAGCTTTTAAGTCTTCCTTTTCTTTTACTGCTTCAGCTAGTAGTTTCTTATGGTATGTAAGCACATCAGTTTTATCATCTAGGTCAACCTAATCTTTTCTTCATACCGCAGTTGATTTTTCTAATGTGTAACTAACTGAGCTTTTACCTTTTTTAAAGCTTGAGTATAAGCCTGTATTTCTATGCTTGCATCTCCTAGTTACTCTCTTTAGTCATCATATAATTTTTTGAGTTTATTATATGATTATATACATTCTTTAGGAAAGGAGGTTACCTCAGAGTCTGAGTCTGAATTGCTGTATGCCATCAAAGTGAAATCTTCTTGCTCATCCTCTGCCTACTCAGTCTAATCAATACCTTCTCCATCAAGAGTCACTAATGCTTTAGGTTCTTCCTGCTTTCCTGGTCTTCTCCCATTATCCTTAGCTTTATACCCAGAGTTACCTGTATCTCTCCTTCTTGCATCCTGGTTTCCTTTTAATCTACACTCTCTTGCAAAGTGTCTTGTTTTATGGCAGTTGTAGCATTTAACTTTGTTTTGTCAAATCCTACAGGTTCCTTTGCATCAAAATGTAGCTTTCTCCCAGTCTTTTTGTAGAACTTCTTTAGTCTCATTGAGATCATGGCCACCTGCCATTTTAAGTCCATCTCTTCTAGGTCAAATTCATCAATTTGTTCCAAATCTTCATGATCCAATTGTGGACCAGTAGATTGGTTAGCAAAGAAAGAGTACATTAGATCATTAGTATATGACGATGAGTTCTCCCTTTGTGAGCTGTGACTAAAAGAAGGAGAAGCACCATAAGCAGTACTAACATTATTAGTACCGCTAGTGCTATCTGAAGAAACAAAGGCCACGTTCTGAGTGCTAGAAGTTGATGCGGTGGATCCTTTGACATCAGATTCAAAAACTCTAAGGTTATTATAGAGATCATCAAAGCTAAGGTTGTCAACATCTGGCTTGGTCCTCATAACCAAGGCTACTTGAGACTAAGAAGAAGGTAAAGATCTGAGGAACTTTTGATTTGCATCTTCAGGAGATACACCAGCACCATGAATTTCCAATTAACTCAGAAGGCTTTGAAACCTATCATAGCCTTTATGCAGTCCTTCTGAATTGGATATAGAGAAACCTTTAAACTGCTGCTTCAGGAAGTGCTTTTGCATTTTCTTGGATTCATCATTACCACCAAATCTAGATTTGATAGCATTCCACATCTCTCTTGCATCTATCATCTTATGAAACTTTGCTAGGTGATCTTCTAGTAAAGCCATGAGCAAGGTTGTCCTTGCTTTTCTTTCTTTTTCCCTAGCCAAAACTTCTTCAACCATTTTTGGAGGCAACACCTTGACCAACCTATTAGTATCTATAGAGACACTCACAGGACCATTACCTTTCTAAATGACTTCCCATATAGGATAGTTTGTGTGTGCCAAGTAGTGCTCCATCTTCATAGCCTAAATATCATATTCACCCTTTTTAAGAATAGGGAGCTTAATGGTAGACATAGTATGAGGAGTTGATGGTGTTGCAACTGGCGTTTGTGCTGGTGGTGGAGGTGTTGGTAGGATTTCTTCACTTGGTCCTGACATTAGATTAGATATAGAAAAGTAAGGGTTTATGAAACACTTGTGTTGTGGTTCTTCTTACTCAGAGTTTCTCTACAAGCTCTGATACCACTTGTAGATCCCAGTTGAGTAAAGATCTTTCTTAGCCTGTTAAGGGTTATAGCTAATATGAATAGTTCCACACTAACTACAGGAGAAACACTGACTATGAATACTATTGATTATGCAGAAACTAATCAATAATGCTAAGAAGAATAATGAATTAATAACTAAACTTTTATATTAATCTGCCAAAGTGATTATAGATTACTAACTATTTGATGTGAAGGAGATATGTTTTGTGTGTGTGAGATATATTTTCTAATGCCGTAGGGTTCCTTTTATACACCAAGGATAAACCCTAGACTTACAAAACACCTAAAATATAATGCATATATTTTCCTATAATATCTCATGCATATCTCTTAAACGGTACTAACTATTACAACTAACGGTACTAAGTTAGGAAACATAATTCCCAACAATAAGACGCAATAGTTTGCGATAAGCGTCGAGGGTTTTCTTTGAGTGGTTGAGGTGTTCAGACTCTTTCATGGTAATGTATTCATCGTTACTATCAAATGAGTATTTCATCATCTCGAACCTCCTGATTTTGCAGATTGGTTGTTTCAGAGTCGGGTTAACCATAGCTTCTTCATGTCTTTGATCTTCTTGAGCATCACCGACGTTGTTTGCTTCATTGGTTCTGTTGAATATTCGGTTGGTATCAAGATAAGGATTATGAGTCCATTCGGTTCTTACATTTGCATATGGTCCGTGTCTAAAATTTTCTGTTCGAGCGAATGGGGCGGTTTCATGAGCATTTACCTTCCACCAGCATTCTTAAAGTTTCACTAATACATTATAATCAATATCGTGGAAGTTTTCAAAACTGTCTCTTAGCCATGTGCAAAATTTCATCATGCCAGGGGTTGCATCCCCCCATGATCCTTCGATTTGTGCCTTAAGCATAAGAGCTCTTTCCTTTAATTCTCCGTCAATTAAATTATCGTACCACTTGTAATCTTGATAGTAAGCCATGCGACTGATTCTCACCATCCCTGGTAGTTCTCTGCCATTACAAAACCCATCAATATCCGAACTACAAGTGGGCCATTTAGTTCTACCGTCTTTAAAATGGTATGGTTCGCATATATGAATACAAAGCTGATACGGTCCCCTATAATCTGACCATGGTTTATCGGGTCCTTATGTTCTATTATTCAACTCTTGTTCATCATATGTTTCGACCATTTGGATTTCATAAGTGAATATATCAGGATCAATTTTGAGGAGGTAGTTGAATTATGTTAGATATTAGAAAAAGACTTGGTCACCCCGTGTATTTTACTGTTTATTATAGCTCGTAGTTTAATAGTTAATA
>BQNB010049458.1:0-36597 GCA_026074375.1 Tanacetum coccineum
CACTAATCATGTTTAATGATTTGTTTATCCATACCTTAAGTGATTAATCTTAGAAATAAAATTTTATGATTAGTAATTTGCAAACGTTTAATTTTATCGTAAACGTTTTCACATTTTGTTATTATCAAAACATTAAGAGGTCAAAAAATATAAATAACGTTTTTAGACATTATTTGTATTAACACATGAGATACCAGTTTTTGTAGATGTTGGGTATGTTCAGTATTTACTGATGTGGTATGGATTGGTTCCCCCTCACCATTTTCTTTAAGAATGCGCCTTTTTATCTTTTCTGCGAAAGTCTCTGTTAGGATCTCAGATTTGATGATTACAAAACTACATATGCATAAATAAAGAAAGATGAAACAACAAGGACTTAATGTGATAAATTAAGTTAGCTTCCTATGTAAGCTAGGTTTTCTTGTAAACCCTATATATAAAGGGTATAGGGCGTCTGGTTAAGATAATCCATCCAGAAATATAGATCTCTCTCAATGAGAGTCTAGACACACCAAAGAAAGTGTGTGTATTAGTTAGGTAGCTAGTTAATTAGTTAATAGTTTATTAGTTAGATAGTGTAGCCTCAAGAATTGCTTGGGGTTGTGAATGAATAAAAGAAAACCTTGTTAAACATCATTATTTGTATTATTGTCATTCCGCTGCATTATTGTTAGTCTTTGACGTTTCTATTATCCTAGATGAGTCTTAATAACGATCTAAGGGGTCGTAACAGACTCCTCAATTGGTATTAAAGCCAGGTTTATGGATGTTTCTACTGCTAGCGATAGGTTTGTGAGAAGAAACCCTAAAACCCTAATTTTCAAGAAATCATTTTTGTGGTAAAAAATTTCTAGGGTTTTAAAGTTTAATTGATATAAACAATGATTATAATTGTCCTTCTTACCTCTTTCGGTATGCAATACATTTATAAATCATTGTTACTATTAGGGCTATTTCGGGTGTATTGATCTTTGTTTGAAGGGTGTTTGATGTAGTTCATCGGTTTTTTCTGATGTTGTTTCGTTAGCTAATTTTGGTATCGAACAAGAAAGTTGTTACTGTATTGGGCTTAATTGAATATTTATAATACTGTCATACTATTAAGCGTGAAGAAACAATAGTGCTTCCCATAAAAGATTAATAGGCTTTTAGGTATAGTGCAATTAAAGTGTCACAATAAAGCCATGAGGTGAAGGAGTATATGAGTAGTGACAGATTTGTGACAGTTTAGTAACAGATTAAGCATCGCTAAAAGCATGGGAAGAAGGAGTTAGTTAATATTGCTTGTTACAATTTAGTACTCGTGCCTTTTAATATTAGTACTGCTTTTGAAATGTTAAACTGTTCGTAAACTGGAAAGTTATGTTCTGTTGTTCTTCTGTGTGCTATTGGGATAATGTTCCGCGGATACTTGGTTAGGCTTTGAAAGAAGTATACTCAGGTTAAACTGAATGGTAAGATTATAAATTTCATATGATTGAACTCGATGTAAGTTACTACTGCCTTCATGATTATTAATACTGCATCTTATGTTACTACTTTTGAGCTGTTCGTTAATGCCATGATTAGGCTTTATTGCTATTGGGCCATGGGATTTTATTGGTGTTGTTCGTATAATGGTGCTACACGTTTGGGCTCAAAGGTACTCTTTGAACACGGTATGCTGTTACAAGGTAATTACACTGTTTATAGAGCAAAAAGGAAACATATAATACTGTTCGAATACATGCAATGTTTATATTCGAATATCAAGCTTTGATTTGGTACTCAAAAAGTGTAATATTGTTTGGGCCTTGAAAAGTTTAAGTGCTGCTTAATATTGGTATGTATTAATAAAGTTTGAGTTTATATGTGTCTGTCCCGTGAGCAAGAGTTAACACTGATAAGGTTGTCGATAAATCAAAGTTAAATACTGCTAGTTTATACTGATATATCAGAAGAATGTATTTTTGGTTTGTTGATAAGTATCATCTGAATACAGTATGGGTTGGCCACACCACAGAAGATTTTTTGGTTATGTTTGTGATGTTCTTTAATCAGATTACAAAGGCTCAATTTTTGGTTTATTTGATGCATAATATGGTCTACGAAGTCTATGATTAATTTATCACTATTTGTTGTGAAGTAGAAATATTTTCGAGTAATTTTTAATACTGCTAGTGTTGTCCGAGAAGATTTTAAAACTGTTAGTGTCGTCCGATTTAAAGTTTATACTGTTAGTTCTATCCGACATACCCAGTTTGTACTGCTTACTTTATCAAATATCGGATAGTTCACATTTTTGGATCTCGGACAGAACTATTGTTCACAATAGTTTATTCTTATTGGATATATGGCTCATTTTGGATTTATTGAAGAGGTGATTACGAAGACAATTGAATATTGCTTATTTGATGTTGTAGTTGAGTTTTACAGATGCATGTTCTTATTATATCTTAAACGGCTTACAACGTTTGAAGATAAATTAATCGTGCTTATATAATGTTGACGAAGACTTGCAAAATCTAGGAATGTGTGATTTTTCTTATGATGCTCAATGCTCACATTAGCTATCACTTGAAGGAGTTACGTTATTGTGCTTAGTGTCTCATTTTATAGGATAAATGAGGATTTTGTCAAGAGGTTGCGGTCTACTTATACTTTTCCCTGTAGTATGAGTTCGACATCACGTGGGTAGTGCAAGACATAAGATACAAGTTTGGAAGATTCTACTTCTTCATCAAAGTCGTTATACGCAGTTTTCTTTATCAGTGATCACTACATAGACTTTACAGAGTTCGAGATTCACGAGATGGTAAACATATTGGTTTCAGGGGAAGCTTATTGATTAAATGTTTAACCATCTACATGCACCACTAGAGGGGAAGTGTTTCCATGTTGCATATCTTCAGAAGACCCCTATTGGATGATTACAAAAAGGGAAAGAAGACTACAAGAAATATGATTTGCAGCTTATTTATGTGTGGTGGCATGTTCAAGAAGATCTTAAGTCAAGGGGAAGCTTTGAAGATTGTTTCATTCATGAAGATTGTTTTGTAATATCAAATAGGGGAAGATTGTTGGGATCTCAGATTTGATGATTACAAAACTACATATGCATAAATGAAGAAAGATGAAACAACAAGGACTTAATGTGATAAATTAAGTTAGCTTCCTATGTAAGCTAGGTTTTCTTGTAAACCCTATATATAAAGGGTATAGGGCGTCTGGTTAAGATAATCCATCAAGAAATATAGATCTCTCCCAATGAGAGTCTAGACACACCAAAGAAAGCGTGTGTATTAGTTAGTTAGCTAGTTAATTAGTTAATAGTTTATTAGTTAGATAGTGTAGCCTCAAGAATCGTTTGGGGCTGTGAATGAATAAAAGAAAACCTTGTTAAACATCATTGTTTGTATTATTGTTATTCCGCTGCATTATTGTTAGTCTTTGATGTTTCTATTATCCTAGATGAGTCTTAATAACGATCTAAGGGGTCGTAACAGACTCCACAATTGGTATCAGAGCCTCGTGGCTCTTGATCTAGGATCTACAAGGTTTGTTAATGTCGTGCTATGAAGGAAAACGAAGGAAGAAAGAACAACAGTGATGCACGTGATTCTTGTTTGAAGGGTTTTTGATTTGTAACTGATACAGTCGTGACAAGGAATCAAGAAGGTGCAATAGCAGGACATACCCAGTTTGTACTGCTTGCTTTATTAGATAAAGGATAGTTCACGTTTTTGGATCTCGGACAGAACTATTGTTCACAATAGTTTATTCTTATTGGATATATGGCTCGTTTTGGATTTATTAAAGAGGTGATTATGAAGACAATTGAATATTGCTTATTTAATGTTGTAGTTGAGTTTTACAGATGCGTGTTCTTATTATATCTTAAATGGCTTACAACGTTTGAAGATAACTTGTTCGTGCTTATATGATGTTGACGAAGACTTGCAAAGTCTAGGAATGTATGATTTTTCTTATGATGCTCAATGCTCATATTAGCTATCACTTGAAGGAGTTATGTTATTGTGCTCAGTGTCTCATTTTATAGAATAAATGAGGATTTTGCCAATAGAGATGGTCTTCATATTGCAGTCTTATAATTCTGTACTATATTGTTGTGCCCTGTAGTATGTGTTCGACGGCACGTGGATAGTGAAGACATAAGCACAAGATTTGGAAGATTCTACTTCTTCATCAAGTCGGATATTACTCAGTTTTCTTTCATCAGTGATCATGGCATAGACTCTTAAAAAGGAGTTCGAGAGTCAAGAGATGGTAAACATATTGGTTTAGGGAGCTTATTGATGTAATGTTTAAACCATCTACATGCACACTGGAGGGATAGTGTTTCCAAGTTGCAATCTTCTGAAGACCCTATTAGATGATTACAAAGGAAAAAAGACTACAAGAAATTTTTAAATTTGCCGGTTATTTTTGAGTGGTGCATGTTCAAGATGATCTTAAGTCAAGGGGAGGAAGCTTTTGAAAGATTGTTACATTCATGAAGATTGTTTTGTAATATCTAATAGGGGAAGATTGTTGGGAATCTCAGATTTGAGTGATTACAGAACTTCAAATGCATAAATGAAAGAAATGATGAAACAACAAGGATTAGTGTGATGTTAAATTAAGTTTGCTTCCTATGTAAGATAGGTTTCTTGTAAAAACCCTTATATATAAAGGGTATAGGGACGTCTGGATTTAAGATTAATCAATCCGAAAGAAATTTAGTCTCTCCCAATGAGAGTCTTCTTGACACACCAAAGAAGCATGTGTATTGTTAGTTGCTAGTTTAATGAGTTAATAGTTATTAGTGAGATAGTGTAGCTCAAGATCGTTTGGGGCTTTGAATGAATAAAAATAAACCTTGTTAAAACATCATTGTTTTTTGGTTATTCCCTCTGCATTATTGTTAGTCTTTGATTGTTTCTATTATCTAGATGAGTCTTTATAACGATCTAGGGGTCGTAACAAGACTCCTCAAGTCTCGCCCGTTTAAAGTAGGTTTTCGCTAGTAGGTTTATTAAGTTTAATGGCGCATTATTAGTTAGTGGGCTTTATGTGTGGGATAATTGAATGAGGTGAGTTACATTTTCCATCAAGTCTTCTTTATGAAGAATCATGATTTTTTTTTGAGGTTTTATTTCAGTATTTACCATGATTTCTTCATCAATTTGTTTGTCAGAACATCTTTCTCTTGCAAGATTCCTTTAGATAGTGTTCAAATGTGTCCTTGAGGTTAGTTGGGTGACTGTTTAATTTAAGAGAGGATTTTCCATAACCGATCTCACTAGTCCTTATACTTTTGATTTCTTCATGGAAGCTTTTCATTTCTCTGTACGTATTAATTTTTCGAACATCTACTCTAAGCTCATCCATTTCATGGTTTAAGGATTTGAGTTTTTTTGGAATTTAATATCTGAATGGGGTTAGAAGTGTTTTGTAGGTTTCGCTCATTTTGCTCCATTTATAGGAGGAGATCAGCAATTCTTGATGATTCAATGCTTCCGAAGCGGTAAGCCCAGGAATAAGACCATTAGAATCAATAATTCGTCGAGTCTGACCCTTTAGCCCGTTATAAAAGGTATTTACTTTTTGATGATCATTAAGATCATGAAATGGGCATTTAAAGAGGAGGTCATTATATCTTTCCCAAGTGTGAAATAATGATTCTCCATCTTCCTGCTTAAAATTACGGATTTCTCCTAATTGTTCAAGTATCATAGCAGGTGGATAAAATCTTCGGATGAAGTTTTGTTTTAATTCGTCCTAATTCTTTGCATGTTTAGGATATGTTCTGTCGAACCATCGTTTGACTACCCCAACTAGGGTTAGAGGGAATATACGTAGGAGAGCGGAATCATTTGTGTTGAACAGACTAGCAACTTCGAGTACTTTTCCGATATGCTCGATTGCATTCTCAGTTGAGCTTCCTAAGAAAGTAGTTTTACGTAACTCTCTTAAAAGTTGTCCTTTGATTTCAAGTGTAGCATTAACGGGATTGCTTATTCTTCCGCGAGTGTTGCTAAGGGTAAGATATTGTTCAAGTGTGAGGGTTTCGATGTCTATTTTACCAACATCTTTAGATTATGATTCGAATGACTCAGATTCATAAAAAGTATAGATGTTGTGGATTGGAGCAGGCAAAGTGTCTCTTCTGGCCTAAAACTGTCTTTCAGGACTGGCGAACAGAGTAGCCATCCTTGAGTTACTACTTCTAGTTCTCATAACTAAAAGAAATTAAAACTAAAATATTAGAGGGAGAATGAAAATAATTATAAGAAATCAAATTAATACTAATTTTTAGCTCCCCGGCAGCGGCGCCAAAAACTTGATGCGTATTTTATTTTAAAATATATTTTATTCAAGTTTTAAATTTATAAAACTCGTTCTACATTTACAAATGCACTAACAGGCAGATAACCCGATCGTGAGTAGTGTAGAGATGGTAAATCCGAGGTCGTCCCAAGATCTAAGTGTTAATTAGTTTTAATTTTAAGTGTCATGGTTTGAAAATGGTTTGGGATTGATTTTGAAAATAACAGGAAAGTAAATTGCGAATAAGTAAAAGTGATAGAAGTAATCAGGAAGAGAAGCGTGCTAGCCTAGCCATTTCATTACTACTATTATAACTATGTTTTCTTGTGCAATGTTACACCATGGTTTCATTAGTGGTTTCTAAAGTCGATAGACCTGAATAGATATCTTTAGTCTGCCATATAATTCTTGCGATCCCGAATCCCGTGAAAGTCACGAAGGTAGGGCAACCAGGTCATAGTGATTAATCCCAACTATTCCAAGAACTAGTCTAATAACCTATACAGATTATTAACCCTCTCTGAAAGAGTTCCTATTCCTTTTAAGTATATTAAGTAATAGAGGCGTCAGGACGTAACCGACTTAAATTAGACCTAGAAGATTCTATCATGTGACGGCGTCGCGACTATAACTAGACGCCGTCGCGACGATTTCTCTATATATATTAAGCCGAATTTAGGGTTTTAAGTGTGTAACTTTGTATAACTTTTGGGAGCTGAACCCTAAGTATATTGTCAGCTTTTAGGCTGTCTTTAAGGCCTCAAAACCCTATTGTAACCGACCTTAATCCATGTTTTAATCAAGTAAGATTATCTATCTTTAATCATTCAATATATCTATGTGTTGTTTGATTGATTTATGTTCTTTCTCTCTTTATAACATGTTAGGCTGAACCCTCCATTGTATTTGCTTATGATTGCATAAAAGTTAGATTGTAGATCATTTTACTGTTGCTTCTTGTGATAAATGTGCGTGTTGGGCTTTAGAAAACTAGCCATAAGATATTAAATTAGCATAGACGTCTAGGGAAACGCGAGTGTGAAGAAAGGATACCATCGGTAACAGTCTTTATACTACCTTGCCCCTAATATGGTTGATCCATCTTAAGATATTTCAATTGCATTTAATATACTCTTAGAGGCCGTGTAATAGTCTTCATACTACCTTACTTGTGCGTTGCCTTAATGGAATATTAAATAGACGGCGGGTTCATGTAATTCGTTCATGACTTAGGAAATACTTACACATATCACCATGAGTGTGACAAGGCAACATGATTAGGAGAAGCAATCTAATGAGTAATGCATGATTAAGAAAATACATTATTTTATCATAAAGTTATCACCAGTAGTTTAGATTATAATTAGTTTATTATTTAGTTAAACAACCCAACCTCTGAAACCATTGATTTTATCTGCTTTCTATAAAATATAAAAATATAAAAATAATCTTCTTTTAATCCCGTAGATCTCAGTTAAGCTCTGTTCAAACCTTCCCAACCTATTCCCCTAGAGAACGATAACAACCCTCGAGTCTTGCCTATACTACGCTGCAACGATTAGGTACTCTGCCTAGGGAGTTGTAAAACTTCTTGTTGAAGTCCTACGACTACCTCATCAAGTTTTTGGCGCTGCTGTGTGGGGAATAGTTAGGTTTCGAACTTAATTTAGCTTAGTTCTACTCGCTTGAATCATTTCAAGTGAGAATTTTATTTTCGTATATTAGCTCTCTTGTAGTCTATCTTTTCATTATGTTATTTGTTTCGTAATCCATTCTTGTCAACCACCATGGGAGACGCGAATCCTATCCGTACTCTTGGAGATTACTCCAAACCTAGCCACGAGGGCTATAGGAATACCATTGAGCTCCCCGTAGGGAACAATGTGTTACCCCTTCGATCCGACACCATCCGGTTGGTGCAAAACGGATGCTCATTCCACGGACTTTGATCCGAGGATCCAAACCAACACCTCAAGGATTTCTTAAAACTTGTGGACTCACTTGACCTTGACGGTGAAAATAGGGAAAGCGCCTGCGTTTATTTCAATTTTCCTTTTGCGATCAAGCTAGCAATTGGCTTGAACGTCTTCCAGCAAGATCCATCACCACATGGGAGGATCTCACTACTCATTTCCTTGCTTAATTCTTTCTACCGGGAAGGATTGCAAAAATCCGCAATAATATCCTGATGTTCCAACAACATCAAGGAGAATCTCTCTCAGAAGCATGGACTTGTTTCAAGAACTTACTCCAAAAATTCCCTCAACATGGCATTGACCTTTGGCTCCAAGTCCAAATTTTTTATGACCATGTCAATCCCGTCACAAGACGAACCATCGATCAATCGGCTGGTGGTAAGCTTCATGACCGAAATGCTGAAGAATCTTGGGCACTATTAGAGGACCTCGTCCTCTATGACAACGAAAGTTGGAACGACCCAAGGGATTTTGCTAAGCCAGTCAAGGCAATCTCTTTGCCTCAAGATGTCCCGAGTACATCCGACCGCCGCCTCATCGAGCTCGAACATCAAGTTTAACGTTTGACGGAAGCTCACATTGCTCTGATGCAGCCTACTCAAGTGAACAAGATCACTTCCTCATGTGAGATCTTTAGTGATCCCCACGACACTCAGTACTGCATGGAAAATCCCGAACAAGCCTTTATTGAATATGTATCCTTGCGTACCGACGAAGTAGGAGGTAAGTGGTACACTTTTAAGCTCGAGCAAAATAATTTTGGTGACACCTACAATCTGTCATGGAAAAGTCACCCAAACTTTAGGTGGAGACCCTAAAATTCTCAAACCCACCTAACCGGTTCCAACCCAACGGTTCGATCTCGAACCGCTCCTTCAACAGCAATCCTCAAAATTTTAACAGTCAATCAAATCTAGAAGGATTGGTGTCCAACTTCATGGCATCTCAAGACGCTAGATTGTCCAAGTTTGAAGCCGATTTCAAACAACAACAAAGCAAGATGACCAACAAAATCGAAACAGTATTGAAGGCCATCACCGATCAAATGGCAAGAGCAATCCTTAACGACATGGTTAAGAACCCGAAACTGAACATTGACCCTACCTCTCCAATTTTGTCTGCTCGTTCTTACCCAACTGAAGACCCTCAATGCTTAACCCATATCCATGGTTCCACCAACACCATCACAATCCATCCCAAGCAA
Source organism: Tanacetum coccineum (assembly GCA_026074375.1). NCBI lineage: Eukaryota > Viridiplantae > Streptophyta > Magnoliopsida > Asterales > Asteraceae > Tanacetum > Tanacetum coccineum. The sequence continues at coordinate 9,490 of BQNB010049458.1, forward strand.
CAAATCAACTCCCATAACGACAAGCCAGAAGAGGGTAAGCAAACTAGATAGGGCAGCCCCGAAAGCACCCAAGCCATTGAAGAACAATGGGATACACTACAATCGGAGCTAAAAAAGCAACTGCTAGTGATAAAATAGGGCCTAGCAGAAATGACGAGGAAATTAAATGGTTAGATGTCGAGGAACCTCTGGATTTAGTTAATACAAGTGAGGAATCGGTCTATGAATCATTGATTAAGGAGATGCCCAAATGCTCACTGAATTATGACTTTAGGATCAAAAAGGGCGACCCAAGAAACCTTAAAATCCCCTGCATGATAGGACATAAATTCACAGCCAATGCATACATTGATGTTGACCTACCCATGAACATCATGTCCTTGGCCTATTATAACTCTATTAGAAAGAATGGATATGAATATAGGGGAAGAAATTTCGTAGGATTAGGAAGGGATATGCACGTATTTGTAAGAAATATGAGTTACGTCATGGATTTCACCATTTTGGAAAATATTGAGACTAACATCGACCCTAGCTTGTCCCATGTAATCTTTGGACGACCCTTCATTGAAATCGCCTGTCTTGCTATAAATAGAAAACACGGTTTAACGACTTTCATGGATGGAATTAAAGAGATTACCTTTTAAGACACCGTATAAGGACCCGGAGAGAAGCGAATTGTCTAGTGAAGGTCACGACTTATTGTCATCTAAAATAATACTCAATGAAGATGACTATGATAGAGGGTGTAGAAAGCCATCCGATTTAGAAGATGGATTTTATAAAGACACTAGCAAGCTTGGACCCGAATATGTGACTGAAATGGATGATAAATGAGAAGTCACGTAAGGACGTGTGACTTCGAGTCTAGCTACAAAAATCATAAATAAAGAAAAGAGCTTCTTGGGAGGCAACCCGATATTTATTTTTCCCACATATTAGGAGTGTCTTGTGTTTTAATTCTTCTCGTTTATTCTATTATGTTTGAATTCATCATTTATGTAATCATGCTTTGCGGTGTCTTTAACCTCGTCTTAATTTCAATCAAAGGTATTTTGCAACAAAATAAGTGTAAGGAAAATATCCAGTTTTTAAGAACCAATTCAAACATAATAAATAAATTGTTTGGATTAATTCACGTCAGTTTTGAGTCATATGATTGTATTGACTAATCTCAGGTTTTATGCAGTAATTCATACAGGATATAACTTATATAATCGCGAGCAGGAAGTTTTTCAAAGAAAACGAAAAGAAAATTTTACTCAGAGGCTGGAGACGACGTCGGGATTTATCCTGACGGCGTCGTGAGCCCAGCTACAGGAAAATATAAAAATTTTCAAGTATTTTCAAAAAATAGTTTGCACAACATTTGAAATTTGTAATTCTTTTATAATCTACATACACCTATGATTACATCATTACTCTCATCCTATCTTTACTACTTTCATAGAGTCAAAGCACTAAACTCTCGTTGTATATATCTATCTCGCCAATTTTATGCTTGGTGTAGTTGTCTTTGTCTTTGATTACAAGTTATATTTGATGAGAAGAAGCTTGGAAGTTCTTAGGAAGTTTCATTGGATGATTCTTGGAGGACGATTTAACCAGTTATCGCATGTTTTTTCTCCATTATTGAGCAAACCAGGGGAGTACTAGTTTCTTTTACTTATTTTCTTTTCCTTTTATTAATTCATATGTGTACTTCTATAGAACATTGGGGATAATTCAACTTAAGTGTAGGAGGAAATAAGCCTTAGAAACTATTACTTCATTTGCCATTTGCTTGTTCCTTAAAATGATGGGTAATATATCGAAACATAGCATAAACGGTAATTTTGACCAAAATTTAAATATTTTTATGACACATACCGACCAAAACCGAGTATTAATAGCGTCTCATGGATAGGAATGTATATGACTAGCACAAAAAAACCCTAAATATTCCACCCAAAGAATGTGAGGTTCGTCTTTAGATCTTTAGGAATTCGGGTATCTATTTTTGATACCCATGATAGTTTATACCTTTAGCTTGTTCGAGTTAAGGTTCGAATGCAGTCATATGTGTCTATTCCGTCGTTACGGATGTGTATGTATGGTCGTTGTCGCCTTTTCTGGAACATTGGTATCGGTATTAAACTATATGAGTGTACAAATAGTATATTAAATTCTAAAACTTATTTTTGTGATGCATCCCGAGACCGCATAGTAAGTATTAAGATTTGCTAGATAAGAGGCCCTAGGATTAACCCATGTTTTAAACCTATAACTGTTATGATGGTCACACCGATCATATAACTATCCCACACCCTTGCCATGTACTCATTTTTAGTGCAGCATACCCCTAGTACAACCCTCTGAGCCTATCCTTTTTCACGGTTCTCGTAATTTTCTGGTTAAGCCGGACTATTCATGAAGAGCATTGTTAACCCTTAAACCAATCGTTACACTCAAATCGCCTTAGCCTACCTTGTATGTACTCACCTTTAGTACATTATTGTTTTAACCCAAGTCAATTATTGAGTACACGGTTGCTAAGTCCTTATCCTTGTAAATATTGTTTTGAGACGATTGGGATTCATGGTAGTATTCATATTATGAAGAATTGGGGAAGAAGTAATTAATTACCCCCAATAGTGCTCAATAAGCTCCATGTTATGTTGATCCACCTCAATTCGGGTCATTAGTTAGATTGTAAATATCGAGTATGTAAAAGTTCAAGTATAGGGGTGTATTTATAAACCCCCATGATGTATTATATGTTTAAGAAATGGCAGGGCAAAAGTGTACGAAAAAAAATATATAAAAAAAGTAAAAAAATATACGGGCTGCCATTTGCTTATGTTTATGTTTATCATAGAGTCAAGAAAAGAAAAAGAAAGAGATTGGTGTAGAGTTTTGTAGAGTTTGTATATCTTGTCCAAGTTCTTGGCTTAGCAACCCAACCAATGTGTATTCGTATAAATAATTAGCTAACCCTTTCACCGTAAATTCACCCAAAAAAACACTCCCCAAATGTATCCTATCCGTTTTCGTTTCCGTTAATGTTATCTTACACCTACACCCCACAACCATTTAAAAAGACCTCTTTGATAATAATGAATAATGCTTGCGCCTAGCGGTGGAGGTTTGATCCTTTACCAGGCCTATGGAAATTTATATGCTATGACAGGTAATGAGTGTTAATTTTCCATTTCCCATAGTTGTTATAATTTATTATACACCCGAGTGAAAGAGAGAATCCCAAACACTTATGTGAGGTGCTAGTATATACTTTTCGTGCTTTTAATTACGAGGTCTAGAAGGTTGTGTTGTAAAATACTTTTAGAGAGTAGGTTAAATGCCCCTAAAATTGCTATTGTGTAGGTGGAAAAGCCTATTTGCTTAAGGACAAGCAAATCCCAAGTGTAGGGGAATTTGATGAGGTGTCATTTTATACACTATTTCGAGGTCGTTTAACCCCTTAAATCTTGCAAATATGCCCAGATTATGTGCTTAATCGTTTGTTTTTAGGTTTTTAGCACTTGGATGGCATTTGGAGGATATACACGTGACTTGGGCTCATTTAGAGAAGAAACGGACAAGACTACGGACCTACACCAAAACTCTTGAAGAATTGTGCAAACAGTGCGTGGAGACGGCGTCGCAAGCATAAAGAGACGCCGTCACGATCTCTCTGGTGACGGCAGTAGGAAATTGACGATGACGTCAGGACGTAACCGACTCAAATCAGACCTAGAAGATTCTATCTCGTGACGGCGTCGCGACTATAACTAGACGTCGTCGCGACGATTTCTCTCTATATATATATTAAGCCGAATTTAGGGTTTTAAGTGTGTAACTTTGTATAACTTTTGGGAGCCGAACCCTAAGTATTTTGTAAGCTTTTAGGCCGACTTTAGGGCCTCAAAACCCTAATGTAACTGACCTTAATCCATGTTTTAATCAAGATTATCTATCTTTAATCATTCAATATGTCTATGTGTTGTTTGATTAATTTATGTTCTTGCTCTCTTTATAACATGTTAGGCTAAACCCTCCTTTGTATTTGCTTATGATTGCATGAAAGTTGGATTGTAGATCCTTTTACTGTTGCTTCTTGTGATGAATGTGCGCGTTAGGCTTTAGAAAACTAGCCATAAGATATTAAGCTGGCATTGGCGTCTAGGGAAACGCGAGTGTGTAGAAAGGATACCATCGGTAACAGTCTTCATACTACCTTACCCCTAATATGGTTGAACCCTCTTAAGATATTTCAATTGCATTTAATATACTCTTAGGGGCCTTGTAATAGTCTTCATACTACCTTACTTATGCGTTGCCTTAACGGAATATTAAATAGACGACGGGTTCGTGTAATTCATTCATGACTTAGGAAATACTTACACAGATCATCACGAGTGTGACAAGGCAACATGATTAGGAGAAGCAATCTAATGAGTAATGCATGATTAAGCAAATACATTATTTTATAATAAAGTTATCACCAGTAGTTTAGATTATAATTAGTTTATTAATTAGTTTAACAAACCAACCTCTCAAACCATTAATTTTATCTGCTTTTTATAAAATATAAAAATACAAAAATAATCTCCTTCCAATCCCGTAGATCTCGGTTAAGCTCTGTTCAAACCTTCCCAACCTATTCCCCTAAAGAACAATAACAACCCCCGAATCTTACCTTTACTACGCTACAATAATTAGGTACTCTGCCTCGAGAGTTATAAAACCTCTTGTTGAAGTCGTACAAATACCGCATCAATTGTGTAATTTTAATTTATTTGGTAACAAAGGTTATTAAAAAGGATTAGAAAAATATTATTGAATTATTATATGATTAATAATGTCTTTTTGTTATAATTTTAAAGTGTCTGAATACAAAAAAATAACAATAATGTATAGCATTGCAGAGATCATTACATCTTTATATAAGCATGATTTTCAAGAACATCTTCATTTAAAAACAACCTTGCTGCAGCCTTTAAATTTCTCACTTTCACAATACCTAAAGAGTTCAAGATGAACTAGAACTTTTATAATTTGAAAAAACAGTAAGATATATAAATTAAATCGACTATAAATAATTATATACGGTCAACTTTATGAATACGGTTTCCAAACTGAATAATGCAAAAACTTTAAGGACATTGCGTATCAGTTCCAATCAAACTCATTAACTCATGCATATAGTCATTGGATAATGTACATCGAATCCGAGAACCTCTGCATATACCAATTCCTAATAATAGTTAGTAATAGATGTCCTAAATATCACGAGTCTATGAGATACATAAAGTAATGGTTTTGAATAACCCACTCTAGATCTTTTAGTAATACTAGATGAATACTCGTGCATGCATAGAAAATCTTTTGCGGCCGATAATTAACGATATGCAATATTGATAATGTTGTGGCTTTTTACTTGAATGCGAGAAATTCTTAACATAAATGAAATTGCAAACACTTGTAAAATTCGCAAGAAAGTGTCTTAACTTGATATCAAACAAGAACATTGCAGTGAAATTAAGAAGTGAAAATTACATCTTAGTGAGATAAAATTCTAACAGCACACGTTACTACGGTTCGGTGTAAAAATTTGTACACGATATTTGAGGTGTAGACTCCTCCTTGATCACCAACGGGCATTTGGTCCAATGGTATGGAGGTTTTACCCTCCTAGGCAAAGTCTCATGTTCGAGTCTTGTCTAGGGCGATAGGGGTTTCCTCCCGCGTGTGTAAAGGGAAGGGTGTCATTGCCTTCTGGGCTGGACCCAACCTGGTTGTGTGGGCTCGCTACGCCTTCTGGGCTAGGGGCCATGTAGCCACAAATTGCCGTTCCAAAAAAAAGACTCCTCCTTGATCAAACTCTTTTTCTGGTTTGGAGATCAAACATAATGTTTTGAAACCCGGTTCTACCGAAGGTTCAACCGGTTCTGGTCAAAAAACAGGTCAAATTAAACCCTTTTTTATATTTTCAAAACTCGTTTTCCGATAGCGACCTCGTGTACCCACGCATAGCGGCAAAAATTCATGACAGTGACCTCGTTTTTGGCAGCGATTCCCGGTGGCAGCTTCTAAGTGTTTATGTTTCTGTGTATTTTTTTATGCAATTGTGATCCCTATTTATAGGGGATTTACCAAACCCTAGTCAATGAAAATTATGAGAGATTAATGGGCCCACCAATGAGTCAATCAATTAATTAATGAGGCAATCAGTTTCGTTTGACTGATTGTACATATCAGTTTCGTTTGCTATTATTAATTCGTAGGTTATAATGATTTTAATTTTTCCATTGTTTCTTAAAATAAGTTAAATCAATTAATTAATGAGGCAATACTGAGTGTACATATCAGTTTCGTTTGCTATTATTAATTCGTAGGTTATAATGATTTTAATTTTTCCATTGTTTCTTAAAATGAGTCAATCAATTAATTAATGAGGCAATTAGTTTCGTTTGACTGAGTTAATTCGTAGGTTATAATGATTTTAATTTTTCCAATGTCTCTTAAAATAAGTCAATCAATTAATTAATAAGGCAATCAATTTTGTTTGACTGGGTGTACATATCAGTTTCGTTTGCTATTATTAATTCGTAGGTTATAATGATTTTAATTTTTTCAATGTTTCTTAAAATAAGGATTTTTAAATTTTCTAGATTTCAACTTTTCTAGATTTCTAGTTTCAACATTTGGGTAAATCTCCTTTATAAGGAGTATAGATACTCATTGACTCATGTTGTATGATGTTTGAATATGGATATTTTGGTCTCAAGATACCAACTAATTTCCCAATTAGATCTATCAAAGTACAAACAACATATCTTATTATGTCGTTATTTAAAGAATAATATATGTAAGGAAAAATATGCATGTTACGAACAACTTATAGTACTCGCAAAAAAGTATCTATATAACCAAAAAATGAAACATAATAACGTTAGAGCAATTAGCTAAGTATCATATACCATGTGCCTTTAAAACTATACAATACTATCAGTAGTAGCAATCATCATATCAGTGGTGTGATGATGGAACAAATAGTCATAGTCATAGACGTAGCCACTATCGCTGATAATAATGGCTTTTTAAAGTATTAGTTTCTACCATCGAAGAGTTTCTAATAATAAAATCAACAAAGATGTCGCTAAAGATACAATTCAGCTATTTTTTGACAAAGACCATGCCGATTTGAATATATTCCTAGTAGCTTATTTAGAAAATATCTTTTTTTTCATAATATCTAAATTTCTTTTCATCTCTTTTCTCTCAACTCTCTCATCTCTCTCTCTCTCATTTCGATTCTCTCTCTCTCTATTTTCTTAGTTTCGATTTGTGTTTCATGTTATGAAGTGTTAAGACGGGTTCCTACAATAACATCATTTCTTGCATTGAGATTAGATATCGTACAATGTTAGTTTTTTTATAGCAGATAAACTATTTAAAATAACTAATTTGCCACACCCATAAAGTACTTATTTACTATACGAATACAAAGATAAGCAGCTTTATAGAAAACACTTTGAAGTGCTAATATTCTTAAGAAATAAACAGTTACGTTTTTTTTATTAAAAATGCCGAAACATTATCAATTTATAACTATACTTAAGGTTATTTTACAAACTTTAGTTTTTTAAGTGCTTAATATTCTTAATTTAGCTCATCAAACAGATTCTTTTACATAAATCAGTATTTGCATACAATTAAACACATTCATTGCAAGTAAAGGTTGCCAAAAGAAATGGTTCGTATGGGCCGCAATTTATGTGGTTTTGGGTCAGATTGGGTAATCATATTTTGTAAAGATTAAACACCAGGTCAAGTGGTTCAGCAACTAACTTAGGAGAGTTTATAAAGGGTCAGACCATAACTGGTTCACCCGCGACCCAGTGTAACCATTTTTAAAATATGACCTGTTTGACCCAAGATAAGTTTGACAAATGACCCAGTTGACCCACGACCAAAATCCTACCAAACTCGACCAAATTCCCAGAAATAAATGCAACCAAAAAGAAGGCTCACAATGAATAGTTATTTCAATCTCATAACCAAAAATTTGACATATACAATTATAGGGTGTTTGGGTTGCTTATTTAACTTATCAGCTTATATTTTATATAAAATGAACAGTATTGAGTTTGAGCATAAGACAAAGGTATCTCCTTATATTGGTCACATAAAAATAAATAGGTTGTTGGCTGCTTTTTTTTCTAGCAGACGGGCAGTCCAAGCAATCCTAAAAGCATACGAATTATATACTCTAAAATAAGGTCATAAGCATATTCATCTGAACATGATAAGCTGTTGTTTTTCTTTAAACCTAAGAGAGACGGTAATGCGAGGATATCCAATTTAATTAATTTTAACCACTTGATAACCTTTCATGACTCTTTTTTGCTTCCTATATATTTACACGAAGATTTCCAGTTTCATATGCCTCAATAATAACACATAACATAACAATATTTTTTTTACAAACTTTAGATTTTTTAAGTTCTTAATAACCTGCCTTAATCTAACCTGTTTGATGACCTATATTGAGATTATTTAAAACATGAAAGTAATACATACCAACACATTGGTTATCAGTGATATTTTTGTCCAAAATATCATCAAACTGTACGAAGCGAAACCATTCAACAAACCGATAAACTTGTCCACATATTCTACATATGTCTTCTTATGCAACACGATCTTAAATGGATTATTGATAACTTTGTATGTATCAATATTTTCGGTCACAAAAAATTTGGCCATGATCAACACAGCACCCTCACGTACACATTTATCCTCTTCGATGAACATATTATCCACAAAACCTTGTATTTTGTCACCCTATAGAAACATATGAATAACAAATTTATTAGCACGATTAATATATGAAAATGACGTAATAAATCAATTCAACAAAGCTACAAACCTGTTCATCCATGAATACAACATTGTACTTTGCATTTTCATTAAGATTTTCATACATTAGTTTACGCCATAAACGTATAACTCTACCCTTAATTGGTTGTTGTGGCATGGAATTGATAAGTTGTTTGATGAGTAAATAATGGTTAGTCATATTTTTTTTGAAGAACAAAAGGTTCTCCTTGAATTTTAAGGATCTGTATGTTGTTGAAAGAGATATATAAAAATTGGTCGACACTTTTTCTTTTGTAACTAACTACCACTACTCCCACACTCCTTAATTTTAGGTAACCATAATCTTAATATTTGACTTAAAAAGTGTATGTTACTGCTACTTGACCACATTACCATGAATTGCAATATCTAACAATATACAAAATTTACTTAAAAAGTGTATGTTATGTTAGGACTTAGTAAGTATATGTTATTATGTCATTAGAAAGTGTTGCAGTCATGGTTAAAGTATCTATGAGCTATTGAACTTTTGAGGTTTGGTGTAAGCTTGGTCTGAGTTATGTTTTATCTCTATTGGGTCATTAACATTAATAAAATTAGATGGATCATTAGGAAACTTAAAATTAAATTAAGCACTAATAGCTTGATGGGTTTTACCTTTGTCTACTTTAATAGACTCTTTAATCCAAAACACGCTTTCTGTAGTTCACGAGCCTCTCGATCAAGTCGGAGTTCATTTGGAAAGTCTATATACAATATAGTAAGAAGGCTGGTCTTTGCTGCTGGTTTATATTTCATTTGGCAAGAAAGAAACAAAAGAGCATTTTCTAATGAAAAAAGAGAGTGGAAAGAGCTTCTACAAATAATAATCAACTCTGTTAGATTCAAGCTTATCAGCTTATGTATTAAAATTTCAATGCAGACTGTGAAAGTGGCTAATAAATGGCAATTGCCAATGATGGAAAGTGAGGATAAGAACTGTCCTATAAGACTAGAGTGCTGAGGATGGAATGTAGGATATCCATAGTGATAGCTATGGAGTGTTTGACATTATGGAAATGTTTTAAAATGTTAAGTCTCCTGGATACAAAGGCTGCCATATGAGTTTCAAGATGATTTGGTGGTCTGCAGTTGGATTTTTAGTTGCTATATAGTGTTTATGATGGCCTTGTACCATGAGTTTTGATGAAAAGCAGTTTGGAGCATCAATTTCTTAATTTAGGGGTGCTAGGTGTGGCAACTGTTCTAGAATTTGTTCTTTGATGAAAAGCAAATTGGAGCATCAATTTCTTAGTTCAGGGGTGCTAGGTGTGGCAACTATCCTAGAATTTACTCTGCTTTAAATCTGCTTATTAGTTAATATTTAATAAGGACGATTTACAGAGGAGTATGGGTTACCCATGGGAAGTTTTAGTAGTTTAGATGATGCCTTTTAGGTCCTTCATCTTTGTTTTTCAGTATGAAGAGGAAGCTATACTGAATTGCAGATGAGAAAGGGTCTGAAAGGAAATGTAGTCTATTCTACTTAAGTCTTCTTGTGGAGGATTGACAAGTCCTTTTTATTGATGAGGCCAAGTTGGATTAGCTGTCTATATCATGCTTTCACATAGGTTATAACATGCTAGTGTAGTATTGGAAATGTAGTCAGGAGTAGGGTTCTTTGTCATGGAAGATGGATGGTTTGAATGGAGTAAGTAACATTTCATTGGTGCCCTTTCTATTTGGGTTAATATGAGATGTAGCTATAGTTCCAATTAATGAAGGGTTGCACAATGGAAAGGAAATATAATGCATGGTGAAATAGGTTGATACATGAGTTTATATTTTGGTATTTAGATCTTGAATACTTGCTTGCTGTTTGTAGCAATATAGTATTGATGTTGTTGTATCTCTTTATGGTCTTGCTGGTAACCTTTAAATGTAATGGTACAGTAAGATCATATATGATGTATATGTTGGTTGATGTTAATATATGGTTCACCTTTCAACAAAAAAAACAAAGAGGTTATTGGTTGTATTAAAGCACTTTCCCTTGCAGCTAAAGCACTTGGCTTTTGATGCAACTAAGAAAGTTATTCTAAACAACTGAACTTCCATATTTCACTTTTAAGAAACTCTTTTAGCACTTTCGAGAATTCTCATATCCACATTAGCCGAAAAATCATTTGAATCATATAAGTTTCTAATCAGGAACTATGTGAAGGTTAATGAAATGATTACGAAAAGTAAAAGCTCTTTGTTACAGACTCACCTTCTTTATGTACAAAGTATGAAGCCATACTTCAAAGGTAATTTAGATACCAATTTTTTTTGGTGCAAAGGTGAACCACTTTTCATTAATTATCAGAAAACATTATACAAATAGACAAAAGTAACAGACATGCCTGCACTTATTATACAAACTCTAACACATACTCTTCTAACAGATAAGGAACATCCTTATTAGAAATCAAAACAAACTATCCTGCATATCATTTCTTAAATGGAACAGAATGAAGATTTATCTCTGATAAACCCTTCTTATCAGAGAGCAGACTAGACATTGTATCTAACCATTATCAGTTCACCTTGATGCACCAAGTTACCATGTTCTCACAACTACATTTCCACATTCAGTTCAGTCCATAAACCATTCACCCATCACCCACAATGGCTTAAAACTAAATAAAGGTGGCATCATTATGTAGAATATAGCACCCATTCACATTACAAAAGAGGCTCTTCCCTCTTAGCTACATTTCCTACAAATGTGTCAACCATAATCAAACCAAGTAGCTGAATATAGAGACACTTAGGTGCAGGCATCAGTAAGACAGAAACACACACCCTTTTGTAAATCCATCCTAACCTCCCTAGTAAAAGCAGATTCTGGACATGAATAAGGCAATCCCGTCTCCATTCCAAACATCATGCTATACTCTCCAAGGCCTTTTACCCTTCAACAATGTTGATCACCTACCTTATGGTACATCTGCCTGTGCTAAAGTCCAAAATATCACTCAAAAGCACTCAGATCCTCCCTAGGCTAAACTAAGGCTTAAAAGAAAATATTAGGACTCTAACCGAGGAAAACTTCAAGATACAAGGTATCAGCCATTGCAAAGACCTTAACAAACCCTTCTGTTATGTATTTAGCGATAACAGAGACAATAAGTCCATTTTCCTCAGATTTAAGCAAAAAACCTTCCTTATACCAAACAGTCTTTAAACCAGAAAGAGCTCTTTCCCTCACTGAATAATGTTCATGCTAATATTCCATTCTTTACTTATTTCATCCACTACTAAAGACCTTTTAACCTTTATACTCATTAACTGCATTTTAATACTCTCTATAATCCCTCTCAGCAGATCTTGACAGTTCCTTTTTTCTTGAGTAAATATTCTTTTGTTCCTTTCATTCTAAACAAAGTATATTGTAGTTGCAAATGCAATTCTATCCATTACACTTTTAATAGTGCTCTTGCATCCCCCTTTTGCTATAGTGCAGGCCACATTCTCCCATACATTGTCCTATTTCCTCTTCCCTATTTTGGTAGTAACATTCCTCCATATTCCCTCAGAATAATGACATTTAAAGAAAAAATGCTCATGAGAATCACTCTCCTTACTACATAATGGGCATTTAAGGTCAGTGCTCTTATTCCAGGCCATAATCATGTCTTGAGTTGCCAATCTTTTATGCATAGCAAGCCAAACAATGAAAGCATGTCTAGGATTACATTGAGGGTACCACACTACTTTATGCCAACTAATCTCAGGCTTCCTCTCTTTAATCTTCTCCCAAACACTCCCAACAAAAAAATTCATCTTGTTCCCATTATGATCTTTCCAAATTAGGCAGTCATGCTCCCCCTCCCTCAGTGTAGGAATCTGAATGTCATTAATACTTCTGAATTGTGATTCCCATTCTTTAGGCCAATTCCATACACCATTAACAATCATATCAGCCACACTAGCCTTTTCATCCATTCTGGCTTCATATCTTTTCTTAAAAGGAATAATGTCACATATAGGGCCTTCATTACTCCACTTATCAAATCAAACATTAGTAGTTCTTCCATCTCCAATTTCCTTCCAAATACTATCCCTTATTACATTCCTCGGGTTTAGAATAGCTTTCCAAGTGCCACTGTCAGATTCATCAATATCAACTTCCCAAATACTTTTATTTTTCAATTTTACTGTATTTACCCATTTGACCCATAGACTATCTTTATTGGCTATTACATTCCACAGGTGCTTACATAATAAAGCCTTATTCCAAGGCCCAAGTCTCTTAATCCCCAGACCCCCTTAACTTTTTGGAGCACAAATAACTTTCCAGACCACTTTTGCAGCGCCTTTCTTTAAATCTCCATGACACCAAAGAAATCCCTTTAAAGCCTTCTCAATATCTTTTACAGTTGTTTTAGGAATAAGAAACACAGACGCCCTGTAGATATGTATAGAAGCTAAGACAGATGTTATGAGCTGCAATCTGCTTGCATATGACAGAGCTTTGTTTTTCTAATCATTAACTTTCTGCCTGACTCTTTCCACTAATTGGTTGCATTCAGAAACACCAATGTTCTTAGTTATTAAAGGGATACCAAGATATTTCATTAGAAGGGTTCCTTTAGCAAAAGGCATAACTTCAAGCATCCTTTGTCTTTCACCCTCTCTAACATTCCCAAAGAATATAGTACTTTTATTCATGTTTGGGACCAAGCCAGAAACCTTACTAAACTCCATAAGGCCTTCCTTTAAAACTTTCACAGACTTATGATCACCATTGCATATCATCAATAGGTCATCAGCAAAATAAAGTTGGGTCAATTTAATCTCCTTGCAACCCCAATGGAACTTGAATTGCTCACTTCTATTCACCCTTCTTTGGACAATCAATGTTAGCACTTCTATAATCAAAGTGAACAAATATGGGGACATTGGGTCTCCTTGCCTCAGTCCTCTCCTATTCTTGAAATATCCATATTTTCCACCATTGACACAGACAGTAAATGTTGCACTAGTGACACAGGTCATGATCCAGCCTATAATTTTCTCATGAAAACCAAAATAGGTCAAAATTTGCTTGAGGAAGTCCCAGTTCACAGTGTCATATGCTTTTGCTATATCAATTTTTAAGGCATATCTTCTTGGCCCACTTTTCCTGTTATACCCTTTTAGAAGTTCTTGAGTTATCAACACATTATCTTGTATGAGCCTTCCAGGAACAAAAGCACTTTGATTTATACTAACAAGCTTATCCAAACACCCTTGTAGCCTTTTGGTGATGATTTTGCTTATACATTTATAAATCACATTGCAACATGCAACGGGTCTATAATCTGAGACTTTATTTGGCTGATGTATTTTAGGGACAAGAGTGATTAGTGTTGCATTGATTTCACCCAATAACTTGTTAGAATTGAAAATTTCCTTGACTGCACCACAGACATCCATACCCATAATATCCCAGCTCTTTTTAAAAAATATAGCTGTGAAACCATCTGGAGCAGGAGCCTTATCATTCCCATTCCCAAACATGGCCTCCTTGATTTCTTTGTCAGTGATTTCTTTCACCATGAACTCAGCTTCATTCTTAGATAGTTTGTTGAGAAACAAGGTATCAGGATTATCAATCTGTTTAGTATCACCATTATTACCAAGGAATCTCTCAAAATGTTTTACAAATTGATCTGCCACATCATCTCCTTCAAACCAGTTCCCTTTATCATCACATACTCTCATAGACCTATTAGAATGCATTATACTTTTCACCACATTATGAAAATACTTGGTATTTTTATCCCCTTCACTAAGCCACTTCACTTTTGCTTTTTGGGCAAGTAATTTCTCATCATCATTAAGTGCTTCATTGTATTCCTGTAGAACTTCAGATAGCTTCTCCTTTACCACTTTACAATTAGGATTAGCTTCAACATCCACTTGGGTTCTTTTTAATTCCTCTTCCAGCTTCCTTACATTCTGAAACAAGTTCCCCTTCTTCCATGTCAAATTATTCAAAGGAATCTTCACCCTCTTTATTTTCTTCACCAGCTTATACATCAGATATCCATTACACTCACATTTCCATTCTTTTTTTACCACATCAAGAAAATCAGCTTTATCAACAACAAAATTAGAAAATTTGAAGGACTTTTTCTTCCTTTCTAAAGTATTGGGTAGATGAATCACCACTGGGCTATGATCAGAAATGAGGAAAGGGTGGAATCTGGCATATGCACTACCATAGACATCAATAAATTCAGAATTGACCATAGCTCTATCAAGTTTCTTAAGAATGATGGTTTCAGGTTTAGAGGGGGACTTAATCCATGTGTAGAATAAGCCGGTGTAGTTAATATCATCCACTTCAATGTCATGAACACGCTCTCTAAACTCCTGCATATCTCTATTTATTCTAGATCCTCAAACAGAGTGTTCTTCCAACTTCAAGGTAACATTAAAGTCACCCATCAAAATCCATGGACTTCTAGAGAGGTGATAGCTTTAAATCTTCTTAAATCATCCCACAATTCTCTTCTTTTAGTACCTGAGTTAGAAGCATATACAAAGCTGCAAAAGACTTTCTGTTTTAGCTTGATGATCTCAACAATCACCAACATCACTTGCCTTGTCATATGAACCACCATTACATCCACCTTGTTTTTATCCCAACCAATCATGATTCTACAACCATTAGTGCTAAATACACTATTTGAAACCCAGTCCCATCCTCCAAAAACCATAGAGGCCACCTTGCTTAACTTTGGAGGTTTTATGTGAGTTTCAATAATTCCACATATATTTATATTTTCCTCTTTTATGAAATTAAGAACAGCTTTTTGTTTTTTCTTTTGA
The DNA here is from genome assembly GCA_026074375.1 of Tanacetum coccineum. Classification (NCBI taxonomy): domain Eukaryota; kingdom Viridiplantae; phylum Streptophyta; class Magnoliopsida; order Asterales; family Asteraceae; genus Tanacetum; species Tanacetum coccineum. Next base: position 25,198 of record BQNB010049458.1, read on the forward strand.
TTCAAACTCCTAATATTCCAGATGCCTATTTTGAGGTCTATCATTAAAAAATAGACAGACAGGCAAAAACTACTATCAATATAAAATAGTAGTGTCTATACCTTCCACTTCCTTTGTGCTCAAATCTTTGGCTATACCAGAATTGGTTTCAAGCACATCCTCTATATCCTCATTTCCATCCTCCATATCCTTTAACTTGTTGATTTCTAATTGATTCTTATAGTAATTCATCATATCTTGTGTCCAGTCCTTTACTTCAATACAACTTAGCTTAGTTTTCTTGATTAAGAATACATCAACAATCATCCTCCCTTTTAGAATTTCCAATTCCTCATTATTAGTAGCCATACCATTTAGAACTTCAAATTTGTTTCTACTTCTAATTCCATCCCTTTCGTCTTTGTCATTTCCTTCCTTCTCTTGTTCTTTACCTCTAGAATTATTCTGTTTCCCCTTATTTACCTCCTTCCTTTTCCAAATGTCTCTTTTATTTCTTATCTCATCATATGTTTTCCTTCCATCACTAAAATTTCTCCTATCCTTTTGTTGTTTCCTGTCCCCACATCTCCTATTCCCCATCTAGTTATTATTATAGAACCTCCCCTTATTTTCCTCATTTTTCTTCCTGATTATCTCTTCCTTTTTCCTAGCATCCTCCTCTAATTCATCAACACTCCTTCTCTTTTGACACAATTAGAAAAACTATGTCCAAACACCTTACAATGTGAGCATATATCAGGTTTCCAAGCATATTTAACCTTCACATGTTTAGTACCTTTCTTATTGTTGTCTTTGTCTCTATATTGTATTTCAATCTCCTCCTTAAATCCCTTCATCACATCAAATTCCACCAGAATTCTAGCAAAATCCATCCTTCCTTCTCCCAAGCTACACCTTTTAGCAGTCATAGTATCCATGATCAATGGCTTGCATAGGCTGCTAGCCAATGCACTTATTCCTTCTTTGCTCCAAGCTTCCAATGGTACATTCACTAGACTTACCCACAGAGGTACCTTAGACTTTTTAGTTTTCTCCATACCAATAGTTGGATCCTACTTCCTTACAAACAAAGGTTTATTGTTCACAATCCATAGACCTTGTTCAAGGACTTTGTTCATACCAGCTTCATTCCTAAATTTAAACATACATGTCCCATCATTCTTCATATCTATATCATCCACACCCCCACTTACTCCACATCCTTCTGATATGATATCTTAGTTCATGAACACTCATTCTATATCCCACAAAGTTACCACAAATAGTTAACTTCCATTGAACACTTCCTTTATCCACCAAATCTTCATCAAAAATCACAATTTCACTTCCATTCTCATTAATCTCAGTAGGTATGAAGTCTAGTTTATTATTTACAATATGCATATCTTTTGTCACCATTTTTGTATAAGTGCTTCCACTGTTAATATTCTCCTTATGATCATTATTTCCCTTTAACCTATCAACATTCTCCTCCTATTTCTCTTTACCACCCCTATCAGTCCCAATCTGTTCATTCTCACTCTCCATACTTTCCTTCCCATTGTTATTCACCATTTCATCCTCCTCATAAGTCAAAACTTCTTCCTTAATTGTATTTCCTCAGTTCCATCTTTATATTGATCTCCCCTGTTTTCATCATCTTTACCCCCATTTCTATCCCCTAAACCATCTCCTCCTTCAACATCCACCATATCATTCAAATCATCCATTTCATTGCTAATGATATTCCTTTTCTTTTTTGTAGAATTTTTCTGATTATTCTTGTTCCTAATTGAATTTGTAACATAATTATCAAAGATCTTAACAGGCTTAATAGTCCTCTTAGATCTCATGATTAAGGTTACAACTAAAATTAGGGAAAACTAAAATTGGAACAATTACTCTAAAAAACAATCACTAAATGAACAATTAACCACTACAACAACCGTTCCAATTAGATTGATACCCAAACTTACTCAGAATAGAGTAAAAATTTGAGTCCCAAATTTGGCTCCAAACAGCCACTAAAACAGTAACCCTACAAATCTAGATAATACGTCAAATACAGAATCAGGTTATGATCGCGACCTAAAATTGAGTATATTAGCAGGATTTGATCAAAGTTTTAATGGTAGAAAACAGTTTCGAATAGCTGTGGTTTGGTGGTGTAATGTCGAATGTTTGGTAATTTATGGAAGAGGTTGGTGCAAATGATACAGACAATCAACTTTCCTTCCAAAGACCTTGACCAAATTACCTTGCTAGTAAATTGATCATTTAATACTTTTTAGTTTTATCAACAATCTGCTAACATGTTACAAATACGTTAAAGTTTAAAGCGTAACATATAGCTTAGTGGGCTGAATTATCATGCACTCAACCTGAAAGGGCATGAAATCAGTTGTGAGACCATCATGGATGCAATCTCCAACCACACTTATTAGTTGTGAGTCAATCAAAGAAGGTATAACCTAGTTTAACGATATAAATAATTGACTTTATAAGTAAACATATGTGAGAAAGTATTATACGAGTAACTCATAAAGATAATGAGGTTAATAGAAACTGATTTCGTTGAAAACTTGGAAAAACATAACATTCAACAAAAGTTTACGAAATCTGTAAACATACTGCACTTAGCATTAACTTTATAGACACTAAGATAAACTATTAAAACACGTAAAAAAGCAAAGCACTTGTTGCAACTTGATTATCTCCAAGTAATTGTGTCTCCCTGAGTAAATAGAATGTTTATAATATTTGGTTGCGTCCTTGAACCTTTTTCAATCACTTGTCATTACGACATGAAATCCTTTCTTCTTTCTATTTAGTCTAGAGTCATGATACTTACGCAGATTCATCTCAAAATCTTGCAATCCATATCTTATAACAGCAAACTTGAATTTGTTGATACGATGACGACGAACGAAATAAGAAGGAATAGTCTGTAATAAACATGTTATATTTTATTAAATATAAGTAATATGTTGGCATAAGTAATATGTTTAAAAAAATTCACACCAAACGGCGGTTTTTTAGAACATGAAAGTTTAGTCCTTTGTAAAGTAACATCCATGATCTTGATTAGTTGGATCATCCGCACCATAATATTAGAGTTAGTGTACCCTTTATTTGGTACAATAAAGGTTACATATGAATTATTAAATTGGAAGAGTAAATTGATAAATACTCATTATGATTGCATTAGTTTCTCTATTTTTCGAAGATCCTTCATATATAATGAGCTTGCTTCCAATTTTGCTGTCAATGTAGATCATTGGTAGTACTAAAAGAAAGAATATACTTAAACTATCAATTACCTTCTCAATATTTTTTGCCATAAAAAACAGAATGAGAATACTACAAAATTATACGGACCGCTGAATACATACATATGAAATCATTGAATGGTTGTAAAAATTATACGGTCCATTTCATATCTATGAAATAACTTATTTTCATAACACTAAGGAAAGATAGTTAGTATTAAAATCTGGAATTGTACCTTTGTGATCCACATAAATTCTAGCGTTCTTTATCATGACTGAAAACTTTTCAGTAGACTTTAAAGATGAAATATATTCATTTAACTTATCCGCTAAGTTAGAAAACGCGAAACACGTAAGTTCAAGGTCGCTACATATCAAACATTACAACAACAATTAGTCTAAAAACATACAAACGTTTAATATTTTTTATATAAACGTAATGTCGTTACTTACACTTCATTCTTAAGTTGAATGAATAGTGGTTTTTGTTTCGTTCTATTTACCTCACATTCTTGCATTTCATATTCCCAACTTATTACCTCACCCAAAAGGTCTGAAATCATTTAACATTGTTATTAGTTAATATAAAATTGTAACAAATTTAGATAATGAATACACAATGAAATAATTATTGTAAGACTTACCGATAGGTAAATTGGTATCCAAATTAAGTGACCGTATCATGCAAAATTTGGTTAATGCATATCCGGTGTTATTGATATTACCAATAAATGTATTTGACAAACGTGCTCTTGCTGTTCGATCAGCCATAATCTTGTATGGATGATTAGTAAATTTGTAAGTGCGGTTGTTATTAACAACCTTGAAATTAGAAAGAACAACAACACTTCCCTTTTTAAAATACTTGTTGATATGGTATAGCCGATATCTGGTTACAATCACTTAGATCTTTGACCCCTATAAATAAAAAAAGTTAATTCATACATGTTTCTATATTGAATTCAAACAGAGAAAATTATAACAGTGTATTCATGAAATATAAAACATGTGCGTGAATATAAAGTAACATGGCTGTGTATTATAGTAAAATACCTTTTCGTCCAATACAATCATTTGTAAACGTCTAATTGTAACATTGAACGAAACCTTATAGTACCACCTTCTTATTACCTTCACCTTGATCTTCCATGAATGTTTGTTAGGATTGAGTTCACTGATATAACTTATGTTTTTGTTCATTGGCTTTTTTATGACTTTGTTATGAAAAGTGGTAATGAGACGTAGTTTACAAAAGTATATAAAACATGATGACTGGCAGGTTATGTGAGGATCCTTAACCGTTTAGTAATGAGATAACTAAATTAGTGGCACAAAAGTGTAATCTATCATAATAAGGCCTAATATAGTACATTAAAACCCTATTTTAGAATTGGGTCAGAAGTAAAGGTCGGCAATTTTCCAGGTTATCCAATCGTATGCAATTCTCCAGGTTCAGGAAATGTCTCCCATTTAACTTTGATCAAGCTGGTGCCATAAGTTTATAAGCTAGCTAGCTTATTAGGGGGAAAACATTATTGAGTGTCAATCTTTAAGGAAGTCTTGTTGGCTTTATTTATCGATTGAGAAATTCAAGCTGTGCATGGTGTTTTGGAAGTATAAACAGAGGGATTTTTATGGATCATGTCAATGAGGAATACGTATTGGACAGTGTTATAAAAGTGATTAGAACTCCTAAGGGCGTCTGGTATTTTCTAGAAGACTATTTTCTAGAATACACGTGTTTTGCACGCTTAAGTAACTATAGGTCGGTATCATTATTGCATTGCATACAACTGTTGTGACAGCTAATACAACAGCTAACAATTAGGTCGGTTTGTTTTTGCTTATAAATAGGGATTCATAAGTTAAGAACTTTGTACCTTAGAATTTGATTTGTACCTTTGAATTTTGTTTTGTAATACACAGAAAAGCTTCTGCAAATTTGTCGATTATTGTTTTGCTCTTGTTCTTCATCTTTGATTATCGTTTGTTGATTCTCCAACAAGTGGTATCAGAGCTGGTCGATCATTGTGAGTATGTCAAGAAGCTTGAATCGTTTTTTGATTTAGGGTTTCGTTTGGATTTAATTTTGAATTTAGGGTTCATACGGTGTTTCCAGATTTGGGGAAAACTTTGTTTCTGAGTCGTTATATTTTTTTGGGTATAACTAAGTTAATTTTTGTTTTTGGTTTGGGCTTTTGTTGGGCTGTTGGAATTAGTTTTTTGTTTGGGCTAATAGTATTAAGCAAGTATTAAGCATTAGCCATTGTTTTTATTTGTTCGTTTGATATTTGTCTAAAAATCATGTCTTCTCAAATCACTAATATTGAGAAGTTTTCGGGAAAAAGTAATTTTAGTTTGTGGCGTATCAAGATTCGAGCCTTACTGAAACAACAAGGCATTTGGGCGCCCATTAGCGGTAAGAAACCGGCTGATATGACTGATGCTAATTATAATTTGCAAGAAGAAAAGGCACACTCAACTATTTTGCTATGTTTATCGGATGAAGTTCTTGATGAGGTTGGTGACGAGGAAACGGCAGCAGGAGTTTGGAAAAAGTTGGAAACTATTTATATGGCAAAGTCATTGACTAATAAGTTATTATTGAAACAACGTTTGTTTTCGCTTCGAATGAAAGAAGGAACATCTTTAAAAGAGCATCTTGATGCTTTAAACTCAATCTTGATGGACTTGAAGAATGTTGAAGTGAAGATAAAGGTGGAGCATCTTGATGGACTTGAAGAATCTTGATGCTTTAAAAGAGCATCTTGATGCTTTAAACTTAAGTCGTGATAAGGGTCGATATCGATTTGAAAAAGGTAAAGATAAAGGTGGAGCATCGTCAAGTTCTCGAGGTCCTAATCCCCGAGATATTTGTAACTATTGTAAAGAGACTAGTCATTGGAAGATTGATTGTCCTAAACTAAAGGAAAAAGGTTTGGTAGCGGCTACTGCTAAAGACGACTCGTGCTACTCGGGTTCAGAATGTGATTTATTCGTTTTTGAAGTCATCGGCATTTGTTTTGGATTGGTTTTGTTTTGGATCGTTTTCGGATTCGATCGTTTGTTTGAATTAGGCTAGCATTTAAAATTTTGAATTTTGATTTATATGGTATTCCTTGGGAGTTTCAATCACGGTGGAGATTGTTCCTAAGGGTCGTCTGGTATTTTCTAGAAGACTATTTTCTAGAATACGCGTGTTTTGCACGCTTAAGTAACCATAGGTCGGTATCATTATTGCATTGCATACAGCTGTTGTGACAGCTAATACAACAACTAACAATTAGGTCGGTTTGTTTTTGCTTATAAATAGGGATTCATAAGTTGAGAACTTTGTACCTTAGAATTTAATTTGTACCTTTGAATTTTGTTTTGTAATACACAGAAAAGCTTCCGCAAATTTGTCGATTATTGTTTTGCTCTTGTTCTTCGTCTTTGATTATCGTTTGTTGATTCTCCAACAGTCAGTATCAGATGTTAGTTTTATGTTTGAAATATATGAATTTGATAATGAACAGTTAGGTTATCATGTTAAAAGATTTGATTATATGATCAGTTATTGTTTTTGAATATATTCCAACTTTGTTGATTATGTATAGTTATAGGCAAATTTGATGCTAGGCTATATAGTCTCTAAAGGGTGTGCAAAGGGCGTTTTTGTTTTGTGAAGGTTCAGTAGAAAAATCTTTGTAAATTTTGCTTGTCTCTCCATAAAGCCATAAACACTTTACATATAATGAATTTTGTATGATAAAGTGTCTAGGGTTGAACATGTTTAGGATTGTTCTTATTGTAACATGAACATTTAAATTATAATAAACATAGAAATGAAATAAAAACTGACATGACATACATTTCTAACTAAAATGAAAAGGCATCAGTCTAAATTGCAAGAGTGCACAAACGAAAAACATTGACTTAAAAACGGATGATAATAAACTTAACATATTAAACGACATGTTGATATAATGAGCAAAGTTGTTGCTTATTTTTCGTCTGTCTTTTCGGCAACAGGCATGATGTTATCTTTTTCAGATGGAAATGAATAGAGTTCATCCTTTCTAGCTCATTTGGCAGGCCGTTTGTTATCATCAATCGTATCACCTTGAGTATCTTTGATAACAAAACTTTCCATATAGTCATCAACTTCAACATCAGACTACATTAAAATTGAAATACAAATTTTGTAAGCTATTATACACATATTTATAAGAATGATATTAAATCGATTACATACATATGAAGAACTGTTTATACCTCATCATCTATAACAATGACAACATCCTCAGAGAGGTCAATAAACGCATCCCAATTCCATGCCATAAGGTTATTTAGTCGTTCAGCTTTTAATTCTTCATCGATCTTATATCACATATACATATAAGGTTATGTATGAAAGAAGAGCTACATAATCATAATCATTAGACATTGTATGAAGTAGTAAAATTGATGTATTTACCTCCCTTTGCATGACTTTAATGTCAAATTCTGAAAGTTTCAAATTGCTATTATCAACATCAAGTGGATCTGGAAGTTTGATTTTTGTATCCTAGTAAAAAAAAGTTTTTGTTATGTGTATGCATTTTAGTAATTTACAGGTATAAACATATAAAATGGAATTCATACATAATCTGCTGAAGTTTTCGCATCCAAAGCACTTGTTTTTGCATTATGTTTATGCAATAAAAATATATTGTATTAGAAAAGGTACTAATGATATGCTATATACAATTAAAATGTGTGTGGAATAGGATTCATACCTCCATGGTCGAGTCAGTAGTAGTTCCTTTCTACATGATATAGTAGAAACAAAAAGAATTGAGGGATGCTTGGTGAGAGGTTTTAGAGGGTGAGTAAATTGAGGGTATAAACAAATTACCTACTTCACAGATAATTACCCCATGATTTCCACTCTCCTATTTTCATAGAATATTAATTTATCTTTTTAAATGGTTAAAGAATCATTTTTATCAAAAACTGAATCGAATGTCTACATGTAAAAGTTTTAAAAAGTGTCTTAAATATATATTGTCCAATCTTTTGTTAAACTAATATGCAAATTTTAATACCACAATATCAACATATACTACAGGTCATAAATGTTTTGATTTTAGAGAATGTATAGTTTTTTTGAACGGCGACTTTTATTAAGAAAAACTAGCAAGGAGCTAGAAATTACAAAGAAATAAGAGACGGGTTTTTATACCAATCGTCCCAGCTAAACAAAGTATTGCATCTATACCGACACCAATAATAAGAACTACAAATAATCTCATCAAAAAACGTCTCCTTAGATTTGGGCTTGGCCTCGAACATCTTCTTATTACGAAAATTCCATAGAAGCCACCACAAAATAAATACCTTGGAACATGCTTTTATTCTTCTTCGGCAGTTTTACATTATCGATCCAAGACCTCCATTCTCCACACTACATAGACAGTTTATAATTAAAATTATCAACTGTACAAATGAGACATAAATTAGTTTACATAGGCTAGTTTTTTGTTGGGCAAATGACTAAAAAATGCATCTAACTTGACCATTTTTACCGTTCTGTGTACCCATGTTTTTTTTCTATTTAATCACTAAAGTATGTGATTTCGTACATTTCGTGTACCCGGTGACCTGCTGAAGGGTTAGCCCTTACGTGGAGCCGGTTACTTGCCATGTCACTTTTTTTTCTTCATAAAAGTCCAACTCAGCATTTCTCCCACCCACCTCTTTTACATAAACCCTACAATATCTTTTCTCCCGCCCACCACAACTTTTTTTAACCGTACCTTATCTCTTCTCCACCCACCTTTTTTACATAAACCCTAAAAAATGGCATCTTCATCATCCACTTCAAGAGCTAATCGAAGAGACATATATTTTTACATCAATGCTACACACTGTGATTGTAAGCCACCACTAAGAGTTCATGAACAAATTGCTTGGACCCCTACAAATCCGGGTAGAAAATTCAAGGCATGTCCCATTTATGTAAGTTCATTATCCCTAATTTATATATGAATTCGTTTTTTTTAATCTTTAGTGAACACACTGATAACATGAATTTGTTAGGATAAGGACCAAAAATGTGGATTTTATGGGTTTACAGAGCTAGAGTTGCCAAGTGAGTATTACAAACAATTGTTATACAACATCCATGAAGAAAACAAGAAATTGAAGAAAATGGGAAAGATTTCAACTACAACTGAAGCTGGTGATGATTCGAAAGAGCAGATTAGCAATATTAGGGAGGAATTGACTTTTATAAAGTCAAAATTGAAGTTTTATGACAAAGTTTTCAATGTACTCTGCTTATTAGTTGTGTTCATTGGTATTGTAGTAGCATTCAATCACTAATGCTCACTCAATGTAGGTATGTACTAGTTAAGAACCAGCTGATCTTTTGTAACTTCCACCAGTTTACATCTTCAATGTTTAATGGAATTTTAAGTTTAGTCTTTGTTTATTTTTGGTTCTTAGTATGATAGTTTAATGTTGCAGTTTGCATGTACTACTTAGTTACAGATATCTTGCTTACATGAAACAGATAGTAATGGCAGAACATGTTGGAAATTTATAATAGGATATCATTCATTACTACTTATGCCTGAACATCTTGAAAATTAGGCATAAGTCACTGTTAGATTACAGACATCCTAACATTAAGTTCATAGTGCATAATACCTACATAATAAGGTCTTGCAATCATAAAGTTAACAACAGAAACATACAAAAGATTTTGTTGTTACACCCACAGACATAACATCATCATTCTAAATTAAGGGCATTTGAGCTTGTTGAACCAATTCCATGCACCTTCTTGCCAAGTTGTTTCTTCAAAATCCTTTCACTCCTAGGCCTTGGTCTGATAAAGTTCAATATCCCTCTTGGTCTAGCTCTCTGTGGCTCTTGTTCTGCAGCTTGTGGCTCTTGTTCTGCAGCTTGTGGCTCTTGTTCTGAAACTTGATGGTTTTGGCTGTTTTGAGTTGAGGCAAATGCAGTAGCTGAGAATTGATGAGTTTCTTGAGTGGCTGCAAAGGAGTCATTAGCTGCATTTTGGTTGGTTTCTTGTGCCATTTCTGAGTTCTCAATAGGATCAGATTCTGCAGCCTTTTCTCCTAATCCAAACCATCTACCTAAATTACTAAATCTTCTAGATGGTACAGACCCTCTTTTGTATCCTGCACCCCTCTCTTAACAGTGGTTTTAACCCTTCTACCTCTTTGCACACCAAACTGGGCAGAATCCCCTCTTTTAACCCTTACTTATTCTTCTCCCCTATCATCAAACTGACTAGAACCCCCCACATCATATTGGCTTGCTTGTTCTTCTCCCCTAACATCAAACTGACTAGAACCCCCCACATCATATTGGCTTGCTTGTTCTTCTACCCCCACTTGTTCATCTACAGCTGGTGTTTCAATTTCTTCATCTATCAGTGAACTACCCACTACAGGTGTCTTTCTTGGCCTTCCTTTCTTAGTTGGTGGTTTGGGTGGTAAAACAACAGTTGGATTTTTACAACCCTTTTTATTGTGTCCTTTTTGGTGACAGTTTGTACAAGTCATAGTAACACCAGCCTTAGAAACCTTGTTTGGGTTTTTGTTTTCATGGGCAGCCCTAATTCTCTTCTTTTTTGGCCTACCAGGCATTGTTCTTGGTTTAGGTGGCAATACTCTAGACATATCACTACAGTCAGGCCAAAAGGTCATTCCCCCTACTGGTGTTAAGTATTGATGGTATGTGTCATAAAAGGCTTGTTTCCTATAACAATCTGGAACATAATCCTCTACCATCCTATTTAACTTGAAAATAACAGCAATTGCATGACAACATGGCAAACCTGAAAGTTGCCATAATCTGCAACTACAGTTTCTACGCTCTTCATCAACACCAAATGCTTCTGACCCATTCCTAACTTCAAACAAATTTCCACCAGTTGGTATAACATGCCAAAACCTGTTTCAAACCATACTCAGAACAATTACATTTTCTATACAAAACTAATAATTGATTTTATAAAGTCAAATGGATTAGAGAATACCTATGCTGATCTTTTGTAATTTCCAACCTTTTCTGAATGTTTGGACAGATATCTGCAGTCCATTTATCACACAAATTCCTCATTATATGCATTCTTTCCAATACAATGACTCTGATT